>SJYV01028989.1:98337-171643 GCA_006410875.1 Neotragus pygmaeus | reverse complement strand
CACACACACACACACACACACAGTTGCTTTACAGTGTTTTGTTAGTTTCTTGCTGTACAGCTAGTGAATCAGTCACACGTATCCATACGTCCGCTCTTTGTTAGATTTCCTCCTGGTTTAGGTCACCGCAGAGAGCAGAGCTCCTTGTGCTGTGCAGTACTTTCTCAGTTAGTTACAGATTTTATATATGTGTGCTTAGTCACTCAGTGGTGCTAATAATTTTAGTATTCCTAACTTTCTGTAAGTTAGTAATAGTAAATGGTTACTATTATAATGGATTATGATAAGGTAACAGGGCTGTTTAATATCAGGATTTAGATTAGAAATGAATTGAAAAATTCATTGAAATATTCTTCTAGATTTTCCAGAAAGATGCAGACATTTTCATATCCTAATCTTCCATCTTCTCCCACTCCACAAGCTCATCTACACTTTTGTTTGAAGTAAGTAGAGATTTATGCCAACTTGCAATTGTGTGACAGACTTGCTCCTATGATTGCTGTCAATAATAAGATGTTTTCAAGTTCCCAAACTGTCATGATGTCTGATGACTACGTAGCTGCTTTCATTTTTTTAATGATGACCCTATATGTGAGACAACAAAAAAGACACAGACATATACAACGGACTTTTGGCCTCTGAGGGAGAGGGAGAAGGTGGGATGATTTGGGAAAATGGCATTGAAGCATGTATANTATGTCGTCCCCTTCTCCTCCTGCCTTCAATCTTTCCCAGCACCAGGGTCTTTTCCAATGAGTCAGCTCTTTGCATCAGGTCACCAAAGTATTATAACTTCAGCCACAGCATCCATCCCTCCAATGAACATTCAAGATTGATTTCCTTTAGGATTCACAGGTTTGATCTCCTTGCTGTTCAAGGGGCTCTCAAGAGCCTCTCCAACACCACAGTTCAAAAGCATCAATTCTTCAGTGCTCAACCATCTTTATGTTATAAGCCTCACATCCATACATGACTACTGGAAAAAAACATAGCTTTGACTATACACATCTTTATCAGCAATGTAACATCTCTGCTTTTTAATACACTGTCTAGATTTGTAATTGCTTTTCTTCCAAGGAGCAAGCATCTTTTAATTCCAGGGCTGCAGTTACCATCTGCAGTGATTTTGTAGTACAAGAAAATAAAGTCTGTCAACTGTTTATTTTCTTTCCCCATCTCTATATGCCATAAAGTGATGGGATCAGATGCCATGATCTTCATTTTTTGAATGTTGAGTTTTAAGCCAGCTTTTTCACTCTCCTCTTTTACCTTCATCAAGAGGTTCTTTAGTTCATCTTCACTTTCTACTATGAGTGGTATCATCAGCATATCTGAGGTTATTGATATTTCTTCCAGCTCTCTTGATTCCAGCTTGTGTTTCATCCAGCCCAGCATTTCACATGATGTACTTTGCATATGTTAAATAAGCATGGTGACAATACACACCCTTGATATACTCATTTCTCAATTTGGAACCAGTCTGTTGTTCCATGTCTGGTTCTAATTATTGCTTCTTGACCTGCCAACAGTTTTCTCAGGAGGCAAGCAAGGTGGTCTGGTATTCCCATCTCTAAGAATTTGCCACAGTTTGTTGTGATTCACACAGTCAAGAGCTTTGGTGTAGTCAATGAAGCAGAAATTGGTGTTTTTCTGGAACTCTCTTGCTTTTTATATGATCCAGTGGATGTTGGCAATTTGATCTCTGGTTCCTCTGCTTTTCCTAAATCCATCTTGAATATCTGGAGCTGTTGAAGCCTAGCTTGGAGAATTTTGAGGATTGTTTTGCTAGCATATGAAATGAGTGTAATTGTTTGGTAATTGAACATTTTTTGAATGATAGAGGGAAATATCATTCAGTGAAACAATTTATAATATTTAATGCAGTAACAAATGGATTATATAAGTCATTAAATATTTTCATGTTTAAAAATTTCAATATTTGAAGAGGCAAAAAATAGAATCATTTTGCTCTAGATATATTGGTAATATTTGACAAATTCATCACTTTTTGTTATGTAGCTTTTGAATATAAACCTGGAGGATGGGAGTATATAAATTTCTAGTCATTCAGGAAGTTTTCATTTTTTATTATTTATTTATATTTATTTTGCCCGATTCTTGTTGATTTTGTTGCCCAGAAAAAAACTGCACAACAAAAAATTGAGGATTATGTTGTATCTGGTGGGCATACTGAAGACTTAATCCAGGAGACAGCTGTTTAGCTCTGAGGGAATGTTCTGAAGAGGTAAGAGAGGTGCCAGGATACATAGGAGTTTATTTTTTAAAAAATTCAGATAGTCATAACATCAAAAAATTATTGCTAATTAAAGAAAATCAGATATCTCAAGTTAATTAGTTTAGCAGTTTTCTATGGATGGGAAGATAGGAGTATTTGAGCTTATTGCGATCATTCCTTTGATATGCACCTTAACTCTCTGGGGCCAGTATTCTTCCATTTCACTCTTGAGTTCCTTCAGGGTATACAGCTGGGGACAGATGCTGTGACTGATGCCTTGATGGCCTCAATAACTTTTGCTTAATGTATGACAGGTGACATTCTTCATCCACAATTATTTACAGTTTTCATTATCTCAGTAAATCTCTCTAATTGAGATTCCACAAAGGAGAGTACACATGTGACTACAGCTTTATATTTAAATTGAGATTCTCCTTTACTTCACCAATTTTGGTATTGTTGTTATTTAGTTGTTCAGTTGCTAAGACATGTCAGACTCTGTGACTCCATGGACTGCAGCACACAAGGCTCATCTGTCTTCCACTATCTCCTGGAGTTAGCTAAAATTCATGTATTTTGAGTCAGTGATGATACCTAACCATCTCATGCTCTGCCAGCATCTTCTTTTTGCCTTCAGTCATTGCCAGTATCAGAGTCTTTTCCAATGATTCAACTCTTTGCATCAGGTGGCCAAAGTATTGGAGCTTCAGTTTCCGCAATAGTCCTTCCAATGAATATTCAGGGTTGATATCCTTTAGGATTAACTCGTTTGATCTCCTTGCAGTCCGAAAGTTTCTCAAGAGTCTTCTCCGGCACCAAAATTTGAATGCGTTAGTTCTTCAGCTGTCAGCCTTCTTTATGATCCAAATCTCACATCCATACATAACTACTAGAAAAACCAAAGTGCTGTCTCTACTTTTTAATACACAGTCTAGATTTGTCAAAGCTTTGCTTCCAAGGAGTGTCTTTTAATTTCATGGTTTCAGTCACCATCCACTTTTATTTTGGAGCTTAAGAAAATAAAATCTGTCATATCTTCCGTTTTTTTCCCTTCTATTTGCCATGAAAAAAATTGGACTGAATGCCATGATCTTAGTTTTTTATTTTATTTAATGTTGATTTTCAAGCCAGCATTTTCACTCTTCTCTTTCACCCTCATCAAGAGGATCTTTAGTTTCTCTTCAATTTCTGTTGTTAAAGTGGTATCATCTGCATATCTGAAGTGGTTGATATTTATCCCAGAAATCTTGATTCCGGCTTGTGATTCATCCAGCCTGGCATTTCACTTGATGCACTCTGCATAAAAGTTAAATAAGCATGGTGACAATATACAGTCTTGTTTTACTCCCTTCTCAATTTTGAACCAGTCAGTTGTTCTATATCTGATTCTAACTGTTGTTTTTTTTTACCTGCATACAGGTTTTTTAGGAAACAGATAAGGTTGTTTGACAATCCCGTTTCCTTAAGAATTTTCCAATTTGTTGTGTTCCACACAATCAAAGAGTTTAGCATAGTCAATGAAGCAGAAGTTTTCTGGAACTCCCTTGCTTTCTGCATGATCCAACGAATGTTAGCAATTTGATCTCTGGTTCCTCTACCTCTTCAAAAACCCAATCTGTACATATGTAAGTTCTCCTCTGAAGCCTGGTTTGAAGGGTTTTGAGAATAATCTTCATAGCATGGGAAATGAGTACAATTGTACAGTAATATGAATATTTTTTGGCATTGCCTTTCTTTAGGACTGGAATGAGAACTGACCTTTTCCAGTCCTGTGGCTACTGCTGTTTTCCAAATTTGCTGACATATTGTGTGCAGCATTATCTACCATCAATAATGAAGAGGAATTGATTAATTTTTTAATGATGGTGATTACTTACTCCCTGAGAATAAAATTATTTTAAGTATAATACATTAACATAGAGGCCTGGCATGCTGTGATTCATGGGGTCGCAAAGAGTCGGACATGATTGAGCGACTGAACTGAACTGATAATACATTTTATAGTGGGTGACATACAGGAATAATTTTCCATCAGAATTTAGGTAGAAGATTTATTAATGAGAATAGATAGTTGTAATATAATCATAAATGACAATGATAGTGATTACATGAATTTACCAAGTCTTCATGTACATGTATAATACAACAGAAGCAGTTTTATTCTTAGTGATCTATGAGGTCAATTAACTTGTCAATATATACGATAAATAGAGAATGGAATCTGAGTCCTTTTCAAGGTTTTGATTTCAAAACTTCCTTTTGCTACTCTGATATATTACTTCTAAATTATTTCTGATTTAATGAAAGTCAATTTTTTATGGGTAGTATACATATTAACTAACTACCCAAATTTAATTTAATCAAATAAAATGTTTTAATAACCTACTTTAAAGATGAGGAAACTGAGGTTCAAGGAGTTCATTTTACTGTCTCAGGATTATGTAATTGTTAAATATCAGATCTTTGGGTTCATACAGAAAACCAGTGAGAACTTTAACAGAATACCTACACAGCAATTCAGCTTTATAGTCATGCCATTTTTACTGAATTTATTTTTTATAATTGTGAGATAAATTAATTATTAAAGGAGTGTAAAGTAAGTATTACAGAAGATATTGGTCATATCTTATTTAAAATGACTTGGTGATGTTCCCTTTTCAGGAGTTCAAGTAAATTAGAAGCTCAAGTATTTTAAATAGCAATAATCTATTAGAGGCCCATATCATTTTTTAGTTTTAAATGCTCAGATATTTTGTTTCTTTAAACATGAAAATAATTTGGGAATATTTTTTATATAGTGCTATAAGTATAAAAAAGTAAAACACAAACTGGTCTTAATTAGTCAATGACATATGAAATATAATTGAACTGCATTAGAAATTAATGTTTTGCATACTTAATGTTTGTTTCAATCAAAGTCTTCCCAGATCATAAATATTTTAAACATGACTTTCAGACTTAATTATATTTTCTGAACTCTGTATACTTACATTGCTAGTTCACAGACCAGATACATTCTAGAAAAGAGACATGATGAACAAAACTTGTAATTTGTAATTTTAAAGATTATAAGAGAATGTTCTCTTTAAAAGAAGTTTCAGGTGAATATTTCTGACATATAAATAGAATTTCTGCCTATGAAGTTGCCTGAATGTTTTCTTAAAGTGGGTAATATTTGAAGAAGTGACCAGAGACATTGTCTTCTGATTTCCATGTGACCTTCCCCCCCTCACTCCCACTCTGTTCTCTAAGCTGCCTTCTCTACCCTTTATTTTCACATCATCAGCATCATCCCTCTTAAGTACTCACCTGGTTAGGCCAGCATGATAAGTATTGGGGTCATTATAGCAGGTACTAATTTCCAAGAAATTCTGTGATTATATTTTAGGTTCAATAGATATTGTTAGCCTCAGGCTTGGTTAAAGTTTTACTACCTTACTTAACTCCAAACTTGTTTAAATTTCAGAATTCAATCTTAAACTATAATTGTTAAGATACTTAAAATTATTATAACAAAACAACAATATTAAGGTTTTATATTGAGTGTCACATTGCCAACATATTTGTATTTTTTACAAATTAAATTATTGAGTTTTGTAAATGGTAGTTATCACTTATATCACCATTTTATATATGATAATTACAGAACAAAAGTTTATGGGACTTGCCTTTATCATTTAAATTTTGTTTCTGTTACAGATTCCATCTCAATATCTTTTCATACATCCTTGAATTCCTAACTTCCATCTTAGCCTATCAATTCATGAGCAAGAATTCCCGCTGAAGCTTCATAACCCTTTATGCCTATTTAAAGTAGTTCTCTCAGAAAGGCACTGTGTCTCCCATACTTCTTATCTCCACCCTTTTATCTTTGTTAGAACAATCAAAAATTTTGTACAAGCCTGTGAAAATATGCTCATGAGGGTTAATGAATATCACAAAGGTTAAATGCCATAGTATGGATTCAGCACCAAGTTAATCTACCAGAATCACAGAAATATAATTATGATTCTAGTAGATTAATTTGGGTTTCCCAGGTGGCACTAGTGGTACAGAACCCATCTGCCAATGCTGGAGATTTAATAGGGGTGGATTCAATCGCTGGATGGGGAAGACCCTCTGGAGGAGGAAAGGGCAACCCATTCCAGTACTCTTGCCTGGAGAATCCCATGGACAGAGGAGCCTACAGTCCATTGGGCCGCATAGAGTTGGACACAACTGAAGTGACTTAACACATACAACACAATCATAGAATTCTGGAGAAGGAGAAACTAGAGAAATCTGACTTTTATAATCCTCTAAACAGTCACTAATTATATTTTTCTTTACTGAGAAAGCATACTTTGAAAACTTCGATGTAACCCTTGTTCATTTATCACTTTGTTACTGGACTATGTACTGTTATCCTAAAAATGAGTAGGGATAGAACATTTTCATTCATAAGTTAGTATGAATATACCATTTCCATTTAAGTCAAAATAATTTCACCTATACCACCTTTATGGCATAAAGTGAAGAGGAGCTAAAAAGCCTCTTGATGAAAGTGAAATAGGAGAGCGAAAAAGTTGGCTTAAAGCTCAACATTCAGAAAATGAAGATCATGGCATCTGGTCCCATCAATTTATGAGAAATAGATGGGGAAACAGTGGAAACAGTGTCAGACTTTGTGGGGGGGGCTCTAATATCATTGCAGATGGTGACTGCAACCATGAAATTAAAAAACACTTACTCCTTGGAAGAAAAGTTATGACCAACCTAGATAGTATATTCAAAAGCAGAGACATTACTTTGCTGACTAAGGTCCGTCTAGTCAAGGCTATGGTTTTTCCTGTGGTCATGTATGGATGTGAGAGTTGGACTGTGAAGAAGGCTGAGCGTCAAAGAATTGATGCTTTTGAACTGTGGTGTTGGAGANAAGGTCCATCTAGTCAAGGCTATGGTTTTTCCTGTGGTCATGTATGGATGTGAGAGTTGGACTGTGAAGAAGGCTGAGTGTCAAAGAATTGATGCTTTTGAAGTGTGGTGTTGGAGAAGACTCTTGAGAGTCCCTTGGACTGTCCCTTAGCCAACCAGTCCATTCTGAAGGAGATCAACCCTGGGATTTCTTTGGAAGGAATGATGCTAAAGCTGAAGCTCCAGTACTTTGGCCACCTCGTGCGAAGAGTTGACTCATTGGAAAAGACTCTGATGCTGGGAGGGATTGGGGGCAGGAAGAGAAGGGGACGACTGAGGATGAGATGGCTGGATGGCATCACTCACTCGACGGACGTGAATATGAGTGAACTCCAGGAGATGGCGATGAACAGGGAGGCCTGGCATGCTGCGATTCATGGGGTCGCAAAGAGTCAGACACGACTGAGTGACTGAACTGAACTGATGGACTTCCCAGGTGGCTCAGTAGTAAAGAATCTGCCTGACAATACAGGAGACGCAAAAGACCCAATTCCATCCCTGGGTTGGGAAGGTCCTCTGGAGGAGGAAATGGCTACCCACTCCATCATTCTCACCTGGTAAATCCCAAGGACAGAGGAGACTGGTAGGCTGCAATCTATGGGGTCTCAAAGAGTCAGACATGATTTGGCTAGTGAGCATGCATGCATTTTTACATATATATTATTTGATTGCTTTTCTTTCATCTGAAAGTAAGGCTAAGCTTCAACTTTGTCCTTTGAATTTGAGTTTGTTAGTTATTAGAAGGAGTACAATGTGAAGCATCTCTTTTTCTGTCCTGGCTTCCCACATGTTGCTGATTTTATTTTTGTATCTGTGGCTGATCTTCAGCCTTCTTATTTGCCAATATGTGCCCCACTCACTACCTCAAATTTTGGCAACATCTTGGATTTTACCCTCTTCTCTTGCCCTCGATGACCCCACCCAGACCTGGAGCCTGTGATGATGACACCACAAGGGCATTTCCAGCAGCTCAGAACTTTGCAGCTTCATCTGTAGCTGTTTCTGCATCCTCTCATGGCAGCTTCTTTCCAACACTCAACTTCCCATTAGAAAGACACCCCCTGGTAGAGAATACTTTCATGGCTGATTGCTTATGGTGAATGGTGTTGGATTTGTGATCTCTGGGGGAGAAAATGTTGCTTTGGGGCCAAGAACATAGCTTCAGTCATTTACAGCTTTGTGTGGCAAAAGTTTTACTAAAGTAAAAAGGGATAGGGAAATCTTATGACATAGACATCAGAAGAGGACAGAAAGAGTACCCCCTACGCTAGGTTTAACAAGGCATTGTATGCTTTTTGAACTGGTTACTAACAATAGATCAAAAGAATGTCTCAAGGTTATAAAGGACTTACCAGATCAGCTCCCACAACATACATCTTGTGATAACATCAGTACAAGATTAGCCAGATTGCTTCCATGTCCTAGCTATTATAAACAGTGTTGTGATGAATATTGGAGTACACGTGTCTCTTTCAATTCTGGTTTCCTCCGTGTGTATGCCCCGCAGTGGGATTACTGGATCATAAGGCAGTTCTATTTCCAGTTTTATAAGGAATCTCCACACTGTTCTCCTTAGTGGCTGTACTAGTTTGCATTCCCACCAACAGCGTAAAAGAGTTCCCTTTTCTTCACACCCTCTCCAGCATTTATTGCTTGTAGACTTTTGGATAGCAGCCATTCTGACTGGTGTGAAATGGTACCTCATTGTGGTCTTGATTTGCATTTTTCTGATAATGAGTGATGTTGAGCATCTTTTCATGTGTTTGTTAGCCATCTGTATGTCTTCTTTGGGAAAATGTCTGTTTAGTTCTTTGGCCCACTTTTTGATTGGGTCATTTATTTTTCTGGAATTGCGCTTCAGGAGTTGCTTGTATATTTTTGAGATTAGTTGTTCATCAGTTGCTTCATTTGCTATTATTTTCTCCCATTCTGAAGGCTGTCTTTTCACCTTGCTTATAGTTTCCTTTGTTGTGCAGAAGCTTTTAATTTTAATTAGATCCCATTTGTTTATTTTTGNGTACCAATTGCATGTCCTTGGACAAGTCAAGATCTTAGAAACCTTTCTGAACAATAAAGCAGAGCAAGGGAGGGATGTTTTTGGAGTTTGGGGATGGTAGATGCAAACTATTACATATAGAACAAAAAAACAAATTTCTACTGTGTATAGCACAGAGAAATGTATTCAATATGCTGTAATAAACCATAATGGAAAAGAACATTTTAAAACAATGTGTGTGTTAGTTCCTCAGTTGTGTCTGACTCTTGCAAACTCATGGAATACAGCCCTTCAGGGTCCTCTCCCCATGGAATTCTCTAGGCAAGAATATTGGAGTTGGTTGCCATTCCCTTCTCCAAGGGATCTTCCCAACCCAGGGATCGAACCAGGTTTTCTGCAGTGCAGACAAATTTTTTACTGTCTGAGACACAGGGAAACCAAAGAATGTGTATATATATGTGTGTGTGCCTCTGTGTATATAAAACTGAATCACTTTGCTGTACAGGAGAAATTAACACAACGTTGTAAATCACCCGTACTTTAATTAAAGTGTTACAAAAAGAGAAAAGAAACCTTTCTGGAACACATTTCCTCTTTGGCAAGAGAGGGGACCACATTTCAAATCCGTTGGCAAGATTAAATGAGATGATGCATGTGAAGCAATTAGTGTACAACCTGGATTAGAATAAGCACTAGAAAAATAATAGCTAACCAAATTTGAAAAGAAAAGGAATAATAAAGGGGGTAAAAATAACACCACAAAATGCAGGGCAGGAGAAAAAGCACTGAGAACAGAGAGGCCTTGTCCTGCAGCTGCAACTCTCAGGGAAGGGGACAGCCTACAGGGCCCAGCAGATCCTGACTAGAAAGGGTTGATACTGGGTTAGTAGTCATAAGGTTGTACCAAATGTTACAATATTTCAGAACTGCTCTACAGTCTGTCTCCTAGACACCGAGAATAAAATCCCTTCTTGCCCATGGAACTTTCTCCTTCCCCCGGGACCTTCCCATGATTCCTGATGCCTGGCACTCATGCCCAGGGTCTCTGGGCCCCTCTTCCAGCACTGTGGGCCAGCACCTGCTCTACCAAGTTGCTGCTTTTGCTCCTTCAGTTGCTGAATAGTTTGATTATCTTGCTAAAGGCAGAAGAGATCCACAAGTTAAAGTGAATCAGTACGTGCTTCCACCATTGTAGTAAGGGGGAACAGAACACAGGACCCCAGAATATGCCATTTTGGCATGTAGAATATTTTTATTAAGATCCAGCAGACTAAAAGGAAACTTACTACCTCTCCCTTAACTACCTAAAAGACAGGGGGCCTGGACCACAAAGAGAGGTATTACCAGAGACAACTTCTTACCTGAAAGACCCATCTGCATGGTAGGGCCAACTTTTAATTACCAAACATCTGCTCTTATTATCGTATGAGTCACACGCTTCTTCTTTGAAGCCCCAGACCTCTATTCCATAAAGTACAGGATGGCTTTTATAAAGCCTCAGTTACCCAACTTGTCCTTAAATCTCAAATCTTTGGGTCTATTGTATATAGGAAATTAAATGATTTTTTCTGTTAGTCTAACTTATATATTTAATAATTAAACCAGCCAAAGAATCTAACAGGGCAAAAAGGAAAAGGTGTTCTCCCTTACGGTAGGTATGAATATGTTCTTGCTTAAATCTAGGTTAAGGTATAGAATAGTGAAGAAAAGTGAGATGTTTTTATGCCTTAGAACACTTGAAGAAGGGAGGGGAAAGAGGGAGCAGGAAAGATATGAAAAAATCCAGATACTATTTGATAAAATTATCTTAAACACGAACAGAAAATGGATTCAATTACTGTTATTCATTCACTGTTTCTTTGTCTCATAGGATATTTGAATAACTGTAACACCTAATGATTTAATTCATTTCACCAAGATGGGTGCTCCTGAAGAGAAATGGTACAGAAACATCTTTCGGGAATTGTTAAAGCTGTTCTGAGTTGTAAAGTTCCATTATTTTCCACTAAAGGACAAATGTCTCCCCAGCTTTTTCCAAGAAGACAGGATGAACATGCATGTAAAGTGTTACAGGCAGAAAATGTTACCTTATTTTTCAATGTATAATTGTTTCTCAGATTCCACTTGGAAGTGGCCTGGAGCTTAAAACTCAGTGATACAAAAATACGCTCCATTAGCCTCACCATCCATATATAGATTCACAGATACCACTAGTGAAATTCCTTAGACATGTGAACCACAGAAAGGTATTCACCTACTTATATGTGAATTTTCCAGTGTCACTTTTTAAATACAAAAGTAGTAGGAATGAGAGAGAAAGCGAGAACCACACATTGTCCCAAAAAGGCTCATTCCTTTGAATGTTTAAACTTTTAATTTATTCAACAAAGATTTTGAGAGTTTTCTGGGTACAAGGTAATAAGTACTTGATGTGTGCTTGTCTGTTACTACAAAGACTTCCTCTCCTTGAAAAGAAGTGGTACCAGGCCGGACAGATGCAATGGCCAGCCAGGTGAGCTAAGGTGCTAGTTTCCTTGTGTGCACACCTGTTGAAGACACTGTTCATCAGGGACAGAAGTCTTTGATGCTGAGTTCAAGTTAGACCTGAGAAGTGATCTCTGCATAATGATACAGAAACAGTATTATCAGTCCATTAGAATTAAATGAAAATGATTTACCCTCTTAGATCTAGCTAATGCATCTTTAATAACTACCAAAGTGCCTGGCACAAAACAGTCACTGAGAAAATGTTTGGCGAATGAATGATTTGCTGAGTGACTGCTGAAGGTCTGAAGTTTTCCTTTGAAAATAAGACCAAGCATTGGAAACAGTATCTCTGAACATAGAAACAGCCTTATCTACCACAACAAAATTATAAAGAAGATTCAAAGGAATCCCTTGTTGAAAGTGTCCCTGTCACAAAAGTAAGTCCTGAATTGTGTTCTATAAACAGATCAATGGGGCTGCCCAGGTGGTTCATGGTAAAGAACCCATTGGCATTGCAGAATGGCAGGAGACGTGGGTTTGATCCCTGGGTCAGGAAGATTTCCTGGAGGAGGAAATGTCAATCCACTTCAGTATTCCTGCTGGGATAATCCCATGGACAGAGGAGACTTGCAGGCTATAGTCCATGGACCATACAAAAGACTTGGACACGACTGAGCAACTGTGTGTGCAAGCATACACACATAAACAGATCAATAGAAAGTTCCAAATGAATAGGAGTCATCAACAGTGAGTGAAGGATTCAGCAGGCTCCAGGACAACAGAGAGCATTCTTGGCCACTTAAGGACAAGGAAAAAGATGGGACTTAGACCTACTGTCAGGTTGGCTGAAATCTTTTTCTCCCCATGATGCACTGGTTCACTCAGTCCACACAGGGCAATTTGCCTGTGAAGCTCTCTCTACATTGCCCAATGACTCGCAAGGCTAAAATGTAAACTTCTGTGGAACTATATCACATTCACCATGACTGATGATACAGCTTCATAAAGAAGCCATACCATCACCTCAGTGGGCCTCCTGACCATATCATTTGTCAGCTGGATGACTAGGTCACATTTCATTTGTATGTATACATTTGTGTCTAAGGTAGCAATTATTTATAGGACCCAGTTTCATGGTCAGAGCAACTTCCTGTGACTAATTCTCATGGTTCCCTCCTTCTCTAAATTTCTAAATGCTTCTTATATTTGCAGACTAATTTCTGTTGGACTGGTCAGATCCACTCTCCATGCTTTCCCATCCTGTTCCACTAAGCTGCCAGTACCTGGGTTCCTGAGCTCTGTGGCTCCCAATCAGTTTTTAGGATTAGTGAGAACAGAGATTAGGATGAGTATTTTCTGGGCTCCCTCCCACATTGTGGTGGAGAGTGGCTGCGCTTCTCTAGATAAGGAAGTAACTCCCACCAGGAGGGGTTCTTCTAGTGATGGTCATGGCTCTCTCCAGCTTCTAGTGATGGCCTCCTGCTCTCCTCAGCTGATGGAGGAGGAACAGCTCCCCATGTTCACCAACTCTTCAGAGCTGCATCTCCCTGTGTTGGTTCCCTTAACCTTACCCACATATCTGTAAATGCCCTTTCATTAAAATCTCTTCTGTTTTAGTGCTGGGATTGTAACTGATATACAAAGCTTCCCTGCTGGTTCATACAATAAAGAATCTGCCTGCCATGCATGAAACCTAGGTTCTATCCCTGGGTTGGGTAGATCTCCTGGAGAAGAGAACTGCAAACCACTAGACAGAGGAGCCTGAAGGGCTTACAGTTCATGGGGTTGCAAAGAGCAGGACACAACTGAACAACAAACACTTTCAACACTAATTGATATAAATATGTACCATGACATTTAGCAACTGTTTTTATTGCATTTGGTACTTTCAATTTGATTCATATATATATATATATATATATATATATATACACACACACACATATACATATGTAGGCCTTAGACTTATCTACAAAATTATATAATTTCTAATGTACAGTAATCCATTGTTAAACCTGGGGAACTGCTTCCAGGAATACTTCAAACAACAAAATCCAGGAATGCACTGTACCATTATATAAAATGGTACAGTGCAAGGAGATCAAATCAGTCAACCCTAAAGGAAATCAACCCTGAATATTCATTGGAAGGACTGATGTTGAAGCTAAAGCTCCAATACTTTAGCCACCTGATGCAAAGAACCAATTCACTGGGAAAGACTCTGATACTGGGAAATATCGAGAGCAAGAGAAGGGGAGGACAGAGGATGATATGGTTGGATGACATCAATAACTCAATGGACATGAGTTTCAGCAAACTCCAGGAGATGGTGAGGAATAGAGAAGCCTGGTGTACTACAGTTCATGGGGTCACAAAGAGTCAGAGGCAATTTAGCAACTGAACAATGATAACAACAAGTATTTCCAAATAACCTACATGTGTGTATCTTTCTATATACTTTAAATCATTTCTAGATTATTTGTAGTATCTAAAATAATGTAAATTTTATATAAATAGCTGTAAATATGATGTAAATGCTCTGTAAATAGTTACTTTTGTGTGGCAAATTCCCGTTTTTTGGAATTTTTTTAAAAACTATTTTCAACCAGCAGTTGGTTGACTCCTCAGATGCAGAACCTGTAGACTATATATATATACGGAATATATTCTATATATATATTCTATATATTATATATTATATATATATATATGGAATATATAGAGAGAATCATATGCATGTAATTTCTAAATTGTATTTCCCTGAGTATGTTATGTCCTCTGGGTTATGGTAAGTGTTAAACTGAGTTTAGGATTTGACATAATTCTTGAAATCACTGCTGGAAAAGGGATATATCTGAACAGAAATTTGACAACAAATAACAATTAAAATTTATTAAGCAACCAGTATGTACCAGACAACTGTGGCAGGCATTTTCCATACAACTCTTTTGACTTTCATATCTACTTTGCAAGTTGTATTTTATAATTCTCATTTTNAAGAGACACAGATGTATAGAACAGTCTTTTGGACTCTGTGGGAGAGAGAGAGGGTGGGATGATTTGGAGGAATGGCATTGAAACGTGTATAATATCCTATAAGAAATGAATCACCAGTCCAGGATCGATATAGGATGCTTGGGGCTGGTGCACTGGGATGATCCGGAGGGATGGATTTAGGGAGGGAGGTGGGAGGGGGGTTCAGGATGGGGAACACCTGTACGCCCGTGGTGGATTCATGTAGGTGTGTGGCAAAACCAATACAATATTGTAAAGTAATTAGCCTCCAATTAAAGTAAATAAATTAAAAAAAAAAATCAGCCAGAAAGAATGGGTTTCTCTTAAGGAGAAACATGTCCTCAAGCAAGATACCTGATTGTTATATAATCATTAGAATAGAGCTGAAAGAAAAACATATCTTTGAGCAAGATGCATTGTTTTTTTGTGTAATCATTAGCTCTGGGCTTAGAGAAAGTTAGTCTTAATTAAATAGATTGTTGCCATAGCAAATCAGCACTTAAGAAAAAAAGTATTCCATGGCTAAGGCAAAAGAATGTAGAATAAAAATGTTTGTCTCTTCCTCCTCCTCGAGGGCACTGGACTTCCTATCAATCTACCTCGAGAATTAATTCTCTCAATGGCCATTCCGTCTAAAGTCATTTTCCCATCTTAACTTTTCCCTAACATAATTTTACAATGGAGATGAGCTTCCTTGGGGATGAGCTTCCTTATGTTTAGTGTTTGATTCTCCTCGCTATAATTATGCCTCCTGATGCCAAGATTTGTTCAGTTAGCTCACTGTTCTTTTCTATACACTGTACTTGAAAGGTATTTATTCCATAGCAGGTGTGTCATAACATTTAAAATGAAAGTAGAAAAACTCATGAGTAAATGAAAATACATAACATTGCTAGCTTTTACTTAATGAGGAATAGAACCTATAGTGAATATAGTAGAGCATATGTGTGGATAGATGCCAAATCACTTCAGTTGTGTTTGATTCATTGCAACTCTATGGACTGTAGCCCACCAGACTCCTCTGTCTATTGGATTCCCCAAGCAAGAATACTGGAATGGGCTGCCATGTCCTCCTCCAGAGGAATCTTCCTAACTCAGAAAATGAACTCCAGTCTCTTATGTCTCCTGCATTGGCAAGTGGGTTCTTTACCACCAGTACCATCTGGGAAGACCAATGTATATACTGAGCTATAAATAAATATTTTTTAGATAAATGAATGAGAGACTAAAGAAGAAATTTAAAGAAAATACAAATACCACTTGCTTTTGTGGGTAACAAACTAGAATGTTTCCATCTCTCAATGGGTGGGCAGAGGACACTGTTCTGACAGCATCACAGACCACCCTCTCCTTCTGCCTAGCCTTGCTTCTCACAGAGAAATTGCTCCACAGCAGCATCACAAGGAACTTCAGGGAAAAGATGATCTAAGACCATAGCTTTAAAAAAAAAAAAAAAGATACCATCTTTGTGCCCTGGAGTTCATGTTATAATGAAAAAACACATGGTGCACATAAGATAGTACCGTGATCTCCTAATTCCCATGCTGGGTTGTCACCTGTGTGCAGGACCCACTGTGTGCTCTCCAGCATCCCATACCTGGTTACAGCCACAATCTGTGACCCTGAGAACCCCACATTTTGCATTGCTATAAGGATGGTGGGTGATCACAGCACTGCAGGCTCAAGTGTGATGCTTAAGTGAAGCAGCCTGTCTCCAGAACTAAAGGAAAGGTGTCTTTTATTCTCTCACCATTTTCCCTTCATTCTACTGATCAATCACCTAGTGTTTCACCAGTGATGGGAAGAAATGGAAAATCACTTCCTTCCTGCATCACAGACAAGTAGGAGATCCAGCTCCCATAAGGCAGGTCAGACCAAGATTCTCTCAGGTGACCCTCTTCTCAATCCATGTCCCCGGACAGCTGAGAGATCAGCATCTCCCTCAGCACATCCTACAATTGTGCCCACTTTTTGTGGGGCACCAGAAAACCACCTTCAAATCTTCACTCAAATCCACCACAGTGTCACTTCTGTCAGGTCCTCCTTTGAAACTGTATCCATGACCTTCCATGAGCAGGTACTGGGCTATAGCTGAGTGCTTTCTGAAAAAGCACTCACACAGCCAGGCTAGGTTGGTTCAAGCTCTGGAGACACTTACTACTAGCAGGAACTCCCCACTCTGAACTTCAGTTTTCTCATCTGTAAAATGAAACCATCCTGCCCACTACCCAGGACCTTGTGAGGACACAATCAGGTGGTTCACACTTAGCACCCAGCTCACAGCATTGCCTGGCACACTGTGCCTTTCATATTTACTCAAATCTGCCTCACCTGTACTCGGTTTAGATGCAGTGTCTACTTTTCATGAGACATTCCATTTCATGAACCTGAGAGAGAGAGCTAGAAAGATATTGACCTCCTGCCATTTAAATATCATCCTCCTTACCACAGGGTCACAGACATCTTGGTTTGGGCATGGTTCCTCTAAGACTCCTGAACACCCGTCTGCCATTCTTTCTGTCCCCTCTGTAGACTCTGCTCTCAAGATATGGATTAGGGGTGTTTCTGTTGCTGCTTCCCCTTAAGTTAAAAACTCACCATACGCGGCATCATGGCTTTTCTGATCCAAAGCACTGTTCTCAGTACCTGACCCTCACTTGGGGTGCATCATCCCATCTGATGTGGCAGAGTAGACAGTTTATCTATAACTTCTGGTCCAAAAACACGATCTTCAGTAAAATCAATCAGAATGGCTATTCCATGCCAGGCAGGAGTCTTAAAAAAAGATGAAGAAAATACAAATATCTCAATTTTCTTGGTATTCATGTTTAAANAGTAGACAGTTTATCTATAACTTCTGGTCCAAAAACACGATCTTCAGTAAAATCAATCAGAATGGCTATTCCATGCCAGGCAGGAGTCTTAAAAAAAGATGAAGAAAATACAAATATCTCAATTTTCTTGGTATTCATGTTTAAATTACAAAGACCATAATATGATGAATGAAATAGAATCAACTGGTTTAGGAATATATATATATATATATATATAATTTATATAATCTGTTCTAAAACCTTGCACAAGTTATTCAGGTCTTCTGTTTCAGCTTACTGCTTCTCAAAACAAATATGCTGAATTATCTTAGATGTAATTCTAAATCTTCTTTTTATGACACTAAATTTAAATAGGTTGCCTATTTTGTCTTATGAATGAGAAAATAAGTTACAGAAAATAAAAATTAGGCAAATCCATTTCTTACTATGTCTGCACTGAAAATTAGAAGATAAAAATTATGGCACAAACAATTTCAACAGAAAAACAAAATTTACAATCAAAATATAAATAAAATATGTTAGAGAGGAAATCAATGCAATGTTAATTATTGTATATCAATATGTAAGCAACTATATAATTATTTCAAGATTTGTGCAGAATCTTGGTTTTCCAGCTCTTTCTGTGACATCTAGAGTAGGTTTTCATGAGAGGAGCAAGGTTGTCCCTAAGGAAATGGTCCTCTCTTTCCTCATATTTAGAGAAGTACTTCACTGGATTTCAGAAACCTGAATTCTACTTATTGATCTCAGTCATGCATTCAACTCAGATTTTTCAATTTTAAAGCATAGTTGGTTATAACATGGCTAGAATAGCGTTTCTTCTGAAACCAGCAGCACATGTTGGGAATGGTGAAAGGATATAACTGATTTTGGATGTTATGCGTGATGTACATCTAGGTGATGCCAGTGGTAAAGAATTCACCTGCCAATTCAGGAGACATGAGTTCGATCCCTGAGCTGGGAAGATCCCCTGGAGGAAGAAATGGTTACCCACTTCAGTATTATGTCTGAAAATTCCATGGACAGAAGAGCCTGGCAGGCTACAGTCCATGTGGTTGCAAAGAATCAGAGACAAATGAGCTTGCACACACACACATCTCTGAGTTAGTCATCTTTATTGCTATGGCTAGCTTAAGGATTCTATAATAAAGCTTTATTTTTCTGATTGGAGCACATGTAACTCTTACACATACAAAGAATCACTTTCAAAATGTCCAACATGACTGAACTTAGAAATGCAACCCCAAAGAGGGGAAGCCACACTTTTAATATTTTTAAAACCTCAGATTTTTAACCATTTTGTTGTTAGCAAGAAGAGTTTCAATAAACCAGTATATTTTTAATTGGCATAATATTTAGGAGGCATAAGTTTGCCTATTGAAATTGAAGTTTTCTGACACATACATGTACTGTTTTGATAAAATAAGTAAAATGTTTGTTTCAAAATGTAATCTTCAAGATTCTCATTAATATGAGAATACATAGACAAAATGGCCCACAAGTGTCATAGTTTTGCATGTCTTATGAGCAGAGGCATTTCCAGTTTGTGTTCTGAGCTATATGTGTAAGGATACACAGTCTTTGAAGATAGAAATATTGCTATTCACAAAGCAGAGTACAGGTTTGTTTACTGTCTACAGCATTCACAGGGCTCCCATGGGAACAGGGGTCAGAGGAAGCTGATGCAAGTTTGAAACTCATGCAGCTTGCTGTGCCTTGAGAAATAAAGCCGTTTGTCTCTGATCCAGGAACCTCTTGTCTTCTGCCAGCATTCACAAAACTGTGTCAGGCTTACTTATTTGCTTGTAAGTATGAAAAAATATCAGATCATTCTCAGTTCTTGACAGCTTGAACTGATTTCATCCAGCAAAGTAACCACATGAAGTATCAAGGTTGAATATAATTGTGATAAGCTTACGGGTAAGCTTTGAACTGACCAGTCTTGGATGATTTCAGCTGGGTTCATGCGTTTGATAACAAGGCTGTTGAGAAGACCTGTCTTCTGAAACAGGGAATGATCCTCTCTTGAAAGGTGAAGACAGTTTGATTTTTCACTTTGGAGACAAGAGTTGAGCCTCCAATTAGATGACAATGAAGGGCATGATTTCACGTATATGTGGAACTGAAAAAAATAAAGGAACAACTATAGCAAAGCAGAAGCAGACTCACAGATACAAAATGGTAGTTTCCAGAGTAGAGAAAGATTGAGGGAAGGGGCAAAATGGGTGAAGAGGATTAAAGGGCACAAGCTACTATGTATAACATAAGTAAGTTACACAAGGGATATAGTCAATATTTTATAATTATTTTGTATAAATTGTAACCTATAAAAATGTTGGGTTTCTATGCTATACACCTGAAACTAATATATTGTAAGTAAAATATATGTCACTTTATATAAAAAAAAACAATGAATGAGATGTGAGTCATTTGATCTTTACCATAAAATAATTAATACTGTTGGAAGAAGTTTCCTGATAGTATTTATAATGGCAATTATCTTCTTTTAGAGATAAACTAGAAAGATGTAAGAACTCATTAAAAACAAACATATTTTGAATGATTGGCAAGTATTTACTTCCAAAATAAGATAATTCTTCTATTATTTTTTGAACAAACCTTGATTTAGAATCTCTAAATAAAGTTATTTTCAATTAAGAGTTATTGTAATTAAATAGCCAACTGAAATATCGAGAAATAAAATGTGTCAACAGGGTTAAGTATGTGGATTCTATGGAGTGCCCTGCACAGGTGACATAATCAGAAACTAAACTTTGCAACATGTATTGTTTCTTTTAAAGTTTTTACTGAAATATGGAAATGATAAAGACAGCTACATAAAACTTCAGTGTACAGCTTGGTGAGTTTTCACAAATTGAAAATCCTGATGTAACCATCTCTGAGATGCTTTTGAATTTATTCTCTGTGCATTGACTTTCTTTTCCCTTATTATTGGTGAATGATTAGAATAGAAAGCGTGTGTAATGCAAAATGTGTGACTTTCAGTCAGCCATATAGCTGACCATTTATTTTCCAAATTGGCATTTTTCTTGAGAGACATTAAAATTTGATGCACTGGTTATTGGTGCATTGACTCTTTTCTGCAAATCACCCTTAAATGATGGCCCTGAAATAATATATCTAGACCTCATAAATTTTTCTCTGGCAGCAGATGGCATGCATTGTTAGCAGAGGGTAACTAGAATAAGGAAGGGGTTTCTTTCCCAAATTTGGCATGTTTTTCTAGACAGGCTCCTGCACTAAGTGCAAATTTCTCAGTGTGTAGGCTTCAGAAGAACACACAGCTCCTCCAGCTCTGGGCTCCAAAATTACCTGATTTGTAGCAGCTCAGAGTAACCCCCATGGGCAGATTTCTCTAGCAATGCCATAGTGGTTTTTCAGTGGGGTGTTCCCAAAAGGGGAACCCTGGGAGACTTTGCAGTCTCAGTGAATTTCTCTACTCTCTAAGGAGGCACCCTCTACAAAAAAGAGTCTCCTCCTGGGCTTCCCAATCTCATCTCTAGGAGTTATGGAATATCCTTTATTTATTAATAGACAATTACTTGTTACAGTTTATTGTTTTGATTAAAATTTCCATGTTCAAATCACCCTGTGCTTCCTGACCCTTGATTATTTCTTGAATGATGTGCTTGCTTTCTTCAAGTTTTCAGATTTCTTCTGATTCAAAACTGATAACTCATGGTAGTAATTCTGGATAGATTTTGCACAATATTATTTGCCAATTTAATTCATGATATGTAAAATATCTATCAATGAGTATTAAACTGAACTTAATGGAACATTAAAATCAACCTGGAAAGATAATGATCAAAATCACATTGAAAATAAGAAACAAATGTTATTGCAAGAAAACCATCAGTCCAGTCATTCAGTCGTGTCCAACTCTTTGCGACCCCATGAATCGCAGAACACCAGGCCTCCCTGTTCATAACCAACTCTCAGAGTTCACTGAGATTCATGTNCCCCGGCTCTCTCCCCGCGCCTGGCGGAGGTTGTGCGGGGGGTGTGGACCGTGGGCACGGGCTGCTGGCAGGGCCAGGGGCACAGTGCGGTGCCCTGTGCTTGCCCTGGCTCTCCAGGCTGGGAGGGCCCTCCATGGTGTGCGTGGTCGGGGAGGCACGAGGCAAGCCAGCCCCCCACGCGCGCTGTGGGCAGGCTCACAGGTTCAGCACTGTGGACAGCACCCCCACCCCAGGCGCACCTCGCTCGGCCAGACTCTCCAGGGGGCGTCCGCTGGGGCGCGAGGTCCTCCTCTCTGCTCAGGGAGAGGCTGGGGCCACGGGCAGGACGGATGGACAGTTCCCAGCAGCCCCGGCCCCGCATAACGCTCCAGGTCTCGCCTCTGCTTTTCTCAAATACGCCTCCTGGTCTCCTGGGAGCGTCAAGCCACTGTCCCTTGGAGACCCTGGTGGTTCCGGTGGCCAGAGTGGGGGACTTAGCTGAGCACGCTGTCCCCGCAGTGGACCACGTGTTCCCTGAGGCGGGGGTGAGCCTGCTGGCGGCCTACGAGCAGTGGCGGGAGCGAGCAGACAGCGGGGCCTGCTGCGACTACTCCCTGCACGTGGACATCCCCCGCTGGCATGAGAGCACCAGGGAGGAGCTGGAGGCCCTGGTCAGAGACAAGGGTGAGCAGCAGGCCGGCCAGGCGGAGGGGCAGCTGCGGGGCCTGCACTTCTGGGGCTGGGTGGACGCTGCATCCTCCGACTCCAGGGCGGGCAGCCGGGCGTGGGGTAAGCTGGACAAGAGCCATTCGAAGGTCTGCTGGGCTGAGAGGTCAGCTGTGGCGCACCTGGGGGTCGCATCCCGGGGCTGTTCTCTTCACAAGAGGACACAGGGTCACAGCTATCGCCGCCATCCCCTTGTGTCTTGGGCCTGGAGGAAGGAAAAGCATGATAAG
This sequence comes from Neotragus pygmaeus, assembly GCA_006410875.1. Lineage (NCBI taxonomy): Eukaryota > Metazoa > Chordata > Mammalia > Artiodactyla > Bovidae > Neotragus > Neotragus pygmaeus. The sequence goes on along the minus strand of SJYV01028989.1, from coordinate 149,204 downwards.
CCTTCTTAGCCCTGAAGATCCTCTAGAAGGAGATGCCTTAAAACCCATAGTCCTCTACTGCTGCCTCAGCAGAAACAGGACGGTTTATAAACAGGCTTAAATATTTTCTTAAATCAGAAGTACTGAAGCTAAAACCACATCAGAGTTTACAGTGGATTCACAGGAAAATCAAGTGGACGTTGTTAACTGACCTCTGGTGACCAGCGTTGAGTGTGGTCTCAGCTCACAGCTGGGAGTGGAAGGGCCAGGTCAGGGGGCCGGCAGGGATGGGACCTGGGCCGGGGGTGCGTGTCAGAGTCTGGGCCAGGCCGCGAGGCTGCTGGTCTCTCAGCCTGGGAAGCGGTGCGCCCGCTCCACTGCACACCTGACGGAGGCCGCGAGGTTCCCTCCAGAGTGATGGACATCAGGCCCATGACCTTTGGCACTTATGAGCCCTCACTGGGGGGCAAGCGAGGGCCTCCACCAGGCAGCAGCTCTGCTTCCTTGGTCCTTCCCTTCCTGGCCTGGGGGCCCGCAGCCTGGCAGCTCAGAGCAGAGGTGCAGACCCAGAACCTGCAGCCATCACCCCACCCCCGAGCTGCTGGGGCAGTGATGGGGGGCCGTTAGTNAAAAAAACTAAGCATGAAACATAAGTGATATTGTAACAAATTAAAGAAACATTGAATGATTGCATAATAACAAGAATTCTGTTCTGTAATCTGACCATTTGGGTGTTAATCTTAGACCCCTTTGATTGGTTGATATCTTATTCTGCTGGGCTTCTATTACAAAAGACTACAGGCTCAATGGTATAAACAACAAAAAAGTATTTCTCACAGTTCTGAGGCCAAGTTCAAGATCAAGGCATCAGCACATTAGTATTCTGAGTAAGATACCCTTTTCCCAGTTCATCACCAGAGTCCTCCTCCTGTGTCCTCAAAGCATGGAATGGCTAAGGCATCTCTGTACAGTCTCTTTTACAAGAACATGAATTCCATTCTTAAGGGCCCCACCCTCACAACTTAATCAGCCTCCAAAGGCCCACTGTCACATTAAGCTTTAGGATTTCATCAGATGAAGTGTGTGGTGAGGCATACAAACATTCAGACGATAGCAGATGGTGATCTCATATCATCCCCAAATTATCAGCATATTTCAATTTTCTTCTATATAAAATGAAGCTAACAGTAGTACGTTTTTTTAAAGTTGCTTAAGGATAAAATTTGATAATTTATTTAAATTATTTATCACAGCATGTGACATAGTTAAGTGCTCAATAAATATTTATTGAGTTGTATTATAAATGTAGTGAAGCAATCTGTGTTTCATTTGAAGGGGTGAGACACTCTTGTTCACTCAGAAATGCTGTCTGAGAAGGTGATTATAAAATGATATATTGAAACAAATTGAGTCTGAAAGATTTTGCTTCTACTTGAAAGAAACAGGAAAAAATATGAAAAGATATAGAAATTAGAAGGGGTCAACACAGTATGCTAATTTAGAAAATATCTAAGTTAAAGGGACTTCACATTGCAGAATAATACATAGAAAAATAAAATGTTAAACATTCCAAAGGTTATATTCTTGGAAATTTTTCACATCATTGGGTGAAAGAATCTTGATTACAGTAATCTGGAAAGGACAGTGTTTTCTAGGTAGTTATGTAGGAAAACGTCTGAAAAAGTTGTTTATTTCAGGTTTTGTGGATATTTAAAAGTATGAGGACCTACTTTATGGCACATGGAATACTGCTCAACGTTATATGGCAGCCTGGATGGGAAGGGAGTTTTGGAGATAATGGATATAAATATGTGTATGGCTGAATTCCTGCTCTATTCACCTGAAACTATCACAACATTGGATGTTAATCAACTATGTGCATGCTTGCTAAGTCAGTTCAGGTGTGTCCTCTTGTTTGCAACCCCATGGACTGTAGTCCGCCAGACTCTTCTGTCCACAGGATCCCCCAGACAAGAATACAGGAGTGGGTTCCCATTCCTGCCTCCAGGAGATCCTCCCAACCCAGGAATTGAACCCACATTTCTTACATCTCCTGCATTGGCAGGTGGATTCTTTAGCAATAATACCATCTGGGAATCAGCTATACTCCAATACAAAATAAAAAAATTTTTAAAAAGTATTATTTGAAAATTGCCTTTAAGAGACCTGTGTGCAGTTTGGCATAAATAAATATAAACATAATTACACATATTAGACATACTTTGGGTTTTTATGCTGATTTCCATTTATTCTTGTCCACTGAGGGATTTCACCTTTGTTCTGACTTGGTCTCCCTTAATCTATTCTGCTGTGAGGAGTCCTTCCTGTATGTGCATGTTCGATGTGCTTGCTTACCTTACGGTAACTGAAAATCTTACTGTTACATTTCAGGTTTTCAAGAGTTATGCTTGGCTTATAATGTTTCTAAAGATATTTTAATTCTATCATCCTTAATTGATCTTTACAGATGTTTGGCTTTTCCCCATATTATACCAACTGCATGTCACCCACTTGCTTCAGTGTTAACCTGAGGGATAATTCTGGCCTTTCTGTTTGGCATTTCTGCTCTGTAGCCTAGGTGGGGGTATAGAATCCCTGTTTTAAATGGTAACCCATGGTCATGTAGGGGATACTATGACACATTGGTGTCACACACTGACATTCTTGTTAGGGTTAAATCTCTAAATCCTCTCCTATCAGGCAAGACATGAGGCTTTTCCTGCAAGTCCGTGAGATCCCCCTGGGAGGTGCCAAAACATGATATGACTAATCTTTTATATTGGGTTGGCCAAAATATTCATTCATTTTTTTTCTACAAAATGGCTCTAGTAGGGCTTAGTTTTCTTGAACTTCATTTGAAGCATTTTTTTAAGATTGTATTATGAGCTGCTGTATCAGTGTGCATTAAAAAAAATCAAAATGTGTGAATTTTTGTGTAGCCATTTTAATAGTGAATACAAAAGCAAAAACATTTTTGGCATATTATGCTTTATTATCTCGAGAAAGATAAAGTGTAACTGAAACACACACACACACACACACACACACACACACACAAAATGAATTGTACAGTTTATGGAGAAGGTACTAGGATGAATCAACTTTGTCAAAAGTGGTTTGTGAAGTTTTGCCCTGGAGATTTCTTGCTGCATGATGCTCCATGATTTGGGAGACCAGTTGAAGTTGATGGAGATCACATCGTGACATTCATTGAGAACAATCAACATAATCAATATTATTTTATGTGAGAGATAACCAATATTCAAATCAATCATTGGAAATCATTTATACCTGTTTGATTATGTTAATTGCTCTGATGTTTGGGTTCGACATAAGTTAAGCCAAAAAAATAAGCCAGTTGACTGTATTTTCATACATAATTCTCTAAACATAAGGAAAATATTCCATTTTTAAAGCGAATTGTGACAGGGAATGACAAGTGCATACTGTGGAAAAAAAGAGATTGTAAGGAAAGAGAACTGAAAATTCATCAATCAAACCAAAGGCCAGTCTTTTATGCAAAATTGATGTGTATATTCTGGGATTGGTAGGGAATCCTCTATTATGAGCTCCTTCTGGAAAACCAAGCAATTATTTCCCAACAAGTACTGCTCCAAGTTAGACCAAAAAAACAGTACTTAATGAAAGGTGTCCAAAATTATTCAACAAAAAATGCATAATCTTCCATTAAGATAATGCAAAATCACATGTTTCTTTGATGACCAGGTAAAAACTTTTACAGCTTGGCTAGGAAGTTCTGATTCATCTGCTTTATTAACCAGATATTGGACCTTCAAATTTCCATTTATTTAGTCTTTACAAAATTCTCTTAATGGAAAAAATTCCAATTCCCTGGAAGAGTGTGAAAGGTACCTGGAACAGTTCTTTGCTCAAAAAGATAAAAAGTTTGGGGAAGATGGAATTATAAAGTCACCTGAAAAATAGAAGATTGTGGAACAAAGTGGTGAAGATGTTCAATAAATTTCTTGGTGAGAATGAAAAATGTCTCTTTCATTTTTACTTAAGACCTAAGGAACTTTTTGGCCAACCCAATAGTTACAGTTGAGAAAAAGAGGTAACAATGAATAGTCATTTCATTATAAAAAAATTGAAAGGAAATTATAANAATAAATTTCTTGGTGAGAATGAAAAATGTCTCTTTCATTTTTACTTAAGACCTAAGGAACTTTTTGGCCAACCCAATAGTTACAGTTGAGAAAAAGAGGTAACAATGAATAGTCATTTCATTATAAAAAAATTGAAAGGAAATTATAAATGCTTAGATATAATTGTTATAACAATAAGAACATGAGAATAAACGTTGCCTTAAGAGGAGGTATTACAAATTACACTTTAAGAGGAGGGAGTGAATCAGCACCTTATTTCTTTATTTTCTGTTGTTGAGAAAGCAGGGAGACTGTTGACCTATTTTGAACGCTGTTGTTTTGTGACCTCAGGAGATCTGTCCAGGTTCCCTTCTTCCATTTTCATCATACACTTCCACTGTATTTCTAGCTTCTTTTCTTCAAACTTACCAGGATATTTGATCTCTGTTTTGGACATTTTTGTTTTCACTTTCTTCCTATTCTTTAAATCACTAGGTCAATCTATGATTGGCAAGGTAGGTACCATGTATAGGGGTTTAAAGCCCACATTCTAGAATAAGCCTACTCAGTTTTTCAAGCCTGAATCTATTTACTAATTAAGGGCTAAGTGAAATTTAGGGGATGACTTAACTTATCAGTATCCTCTGCTATCAAATGGATGGATTTTAGAAGTCTCTTCTCATAGATTTGGTTTACAGGTTGAATATGTCAATATTTATGAATTAGAGCAGTTTCTGACATAACTACTTTGCAACTAAGGATTAAAATACATTTATGCTTTGTTATATTTATTTTGTATAGGTATCCTGTGGTTTATTATCTCTTAATGCTTACAATATTTTGTAGTTCAGAGTGTTTCTTCTTTATATAAACATATATTGATTATTCCTTCTTTCTAGATTTATAAATTGTTCCATACTCATAAAGATTTCATTAGACAAGGTGATACACAGTTTTATCTTGATATATTACATTTATCATATTTATGTATTCCATGCATAAATTATTTTTAATAGCAGTTTTATTGAAATGTAATCTTCATATGATAAAACTAACCCCTTTAAAATATGTAATTTAGTGGTTCTTGGTATATTCACAGAAGTTTTCAGTCATCATTGTGATTACAGTTTAAAATGGTAGACTCCATATATATTAGAAGTCCTATCCCATCATTCCATCACCTCAGCTCCTGATAACCACTAATCTCTACCTGTATGGATTTGGCTATTCTGAATATTTCATACAAATAGACTCATACAATTTGAGACTTTTTTTTCCATTTAGCGTGTTTCCAATATTCATTTATGTTGTAGTATATATCTGTATCTTTTCCTTTAAGTAGAAAATCATTCTATTGTATGTAGATGTATGATTTTGTGTTTGTCCATTCAACAGTTCATAGGTATTAGAGCTATTTTCACTTTTAGGTTACTTTGAACATTCATATCCAGTTTATGTACAGTCATATGTTTTTGTTCTTTTAAGTATATGCCTAGAAGTGAATTTTTTACACATACAATTAATCTTTGTTTAACTTTTTAAGGAACTGCCAAACTGTGATCCAAAGAATATGCACAATTCTCATCAACAAAGTCTGAAGCTTCCTGTTTTTCTACACCCTTCCAATATTGTTACTATCCATCTTTTTAATTTTAGTCATTCTAACAAGTATGAAGTTGTATCTCATCGAGATTTTTATTTGCATTTTCCTAGTGACTAATGATGCTGGATTTTTAAAATTATGTGCTTATTGCTCATTTGTGAATCTTTCTTGAGACGTACTATTCAAATCCTTTATTCATTGTTTTGATTTGATTAGGTGTCTTTTTAATGTTCAGTTGTATAGTTCTTTGCATATTCTGGATACAAGATTCTTATGAAACAAATAATTCAAAAATATTTTCTCCTCTGAAGGGTATTTTTTTTTTAACTTTTTGAATAGTGTCCTTTGGGGAACAGAATTTTTTTTTTTTTAATCAATTTTGTTAAAGTTTAATGTATCTAATTTCTTTACTTTGCTTATGTGGTTACTGCAATCTTTGCTCAGGTACCTAGTGGTGAGCTAATTACTGGATAGAGACTTAATTAAAAGCTTTGAATCAATATGTGTTCCAGACTTTGGCATGATGCTCTTTTTTTTTTTTGGTAAATTGGTTTACTATGCTCTGTTGGTTTCTGCCATACAGTAACACAAATAAGCCATAATTATGCATGTATTAGCCCCCTCTTGAGCCTCCCTCCTCCCCCCATTCCATCACTCTGGATCATCACAGGGCATCAGGCTGGGCTCCCTGTATTATATAGCATTTCTCATTAGCTATCTATTTTATACTGTATATATGTCAATCCTATTTTCTCCATTCATCCAACTCTCTCCCTCCCCACTGTGTCCATTCTCTATATCTACACCTCCATTCCTTCCTCGCAAATAGGTTCATCAATACCATTTTTCTAGATTTAATATATATACATCAATATATGAGATTTGTTTTTCTCTTTCTTACCTATTTCATTCTATATAACAATTCTAGGTTCATCCACCTCACTAAAACGGACTGAAATTCATTCTTTTTTATGGCTGAGTAGTATTTCATTGTATATACGTAACACATCTTTTTTATCCATTCATCTGTCAACAGACATCTAGGTTTTCATGTCCTAGCTATTGTAAATATTGTTGCTATGAACACTGAAGTACATGTATCAGTTTCAATTATGGTTTTCTCAGGGTATATGCACAGTAGTAGAAACAGTATTTCATATGGTAGTTTTATTCCTATTTTTTTAAGGGGTCTCCATGCTGTTCTCCGTAGTGACTGATCAATTTACATTCCTACCAACAGTGCAAGAGGGTTCCGTTTTCTCCTCATTGTCTTCAGCATTTATTGTTTGTAGATTTTTTGATGATGGCCATTCACACTGGTGTGAGGTGATACCTCATTGGGTTTTGATTTGAATTACTCTAATAATTAGTGATGTTGAAATATTTCCTGTGTTTACTGGCCATCTGAATGTCTTCTTTGGAGAATTGTCTGTTTAGGTATTCTACCCACTTGTTGAATGGGCTGTTTTTTTTTTTTTTTTTTTTCCTGATATTGAGCTATGGGATCTGCATATATACTCTGGAGATTAATTCTTTGTCAGTTGTATGGTTCGCAATTATTTTCTCCTGAATTCTGAAGGTTGTCTTTTCATCTTCTTTAATGTTTCCTTTGCCTGGTGGCTCAGACGGTAAAGCCTCTGCCAGCAATGCGGGAGACCCGGGTTCGATTCCTGGGTCGGGAAGATCCCCTGGCGAAGGAAATGGCAATCCACTCCAGCACTCTTGCCTGGAAAATCCCATGGATGGAGGAGCCTGAAAGGCTACAATCCATGGGGTTGCAAAGGGTCAGGCACGACTAAGAGACTTCACTTTCACTGTGCTGTGCAAAAGCTTTTAAGTTTAATTAGGTCCTTTTCTTTTTTTTTTTTAATTTCCATTACTCTAGGAGGTGATTCAAAGAGGATCTTGCTGTCGTTATGTCAAAGAGTGCACTGCCTATGTTTTCCTCCAAGTGTTTTATAGTTTCTGGCCTTAACATTTAAGTCTTTACATCCATTTTGAGTTTATTTTGTTTATGGAATTGGCAGTTGTTCTAGTTTCATTCTTTTACATTTAGCTGTCTAGTTTTCCCAGCACCACTTATTGAAGAGTCTGACTTTTCTCTAAGGATAAGGTGTCCGTAAGTGTGCAAGGTTATCTTTGGGCTTTTTAATCTTGTTCCATTAATTGCTATTTCTGTCTTTGTGCCAGGACCATATTGTCTTGACGACTATAGTTTTGTAGTATTGTCTGAGGTCGGGAAGGCTGATTCTTCCAGCTCCATTTTTCTTTGTCAGATTGCTTTGGCTATTCAGGGTCTTTTGTGTTTCCATACAAATTGTGAACTTGGTTGTTCTAGTTCTGTGAAAAATGACAATGGTAGTTTGATAGGGATTGAATTGAATCTATAGATTGCTTTGAGTAAGGTATTCATTTCACAATATTGATTCTTCCAGTACAAAAAACATGGTATATCTCTCCATATGTTTGTGTCACCTTTGATTTGTTTCATCAGTGTCATAAAGTTTTCTACAAACAAGTCTTTTGTAGTCTAGGTAGGTTAATTCCTGTATATTATTCTTTTCATTACAATGGTTAATAAGATTGTTTCCTTAATTTTTTTTTTCTGATTTTCATAGTAGTGTATAGGAGTGCAAGAGATATCTGTATATTAATTTTATATCCTGAAACTTTATTCATTGATTAGCTTTAATAATTTCCTAATGACATCTTTAAAGTTTCCTATATATAGTATCATGTCATCTGCAAATCTGGGAGAAGGGAAGGGCTACCAACTCCAGTGTTCAGGTCTAGAGAAATTCATGGGGTCTCAAAGAGTTAGGTATGACTGAATGACTTTCACTCATCGGCAAACAGTGAGAGTTTTACTTCTTTTTCAATCTGGATTCCTTTTATCTCTTTTTCTTCTCTGATTTCTGTGGTTAGGAAATCTAGAACAATGTTAAATAATAGTGTCAAAAGTGGCACCCTAATCTTGTTCCTGTTCTTAGAGGAAATGCTTTCAGGTTTTCAACATTGAGGATAATGTTTGCTGTGGGTTTGTGGTATATGGCCTTTATTATATAAAGGTATGTTGCATGGAGAAATATCAATAACCTCAGATATGTAAAGAACCTCTTGATGTAAGTGAAAGAGGAGAGTGAAAAAGTTGGCTTAAAACTTATTCAGAAAACTAAGATCATGGCATTTGGCCCCATCACTTTATGGCAAATAGATGGGGAAACAGTGGAAACAGTGAGAGACTTTATTTTTTGGAATTCCAAAATCACTGCAGATGGTGACTGCAGCCATGAAATTAAAAGACACTTACTCCTTGGAAGAATGGTTATGACTAAGCTAGACAACATATTAAAAAGCAGAGACATTACTTTGCCAACAAAAGTCCATCTAGTCAAGGCTATGGTTTTTCCAGTAGTCATGTATGGATGTGAGAGTTGGAGTATAAAGAAAGCTGAACACAAAGAATTGATGCTTTTGAATTGTGCTGTTGAAGACTCTTGAGAGTCCCTTGGACTGCAAGGAGATCCAACCAGTCCATCCTAAAAGAAATCAGTCCTGAATATTCATTGGAAGGACTGATGTTGAGGCTGAAACTCCAGTACTTTGGCCACCTTATGCAAAGAGGTGACTCATCAGAAAAAACCCTGATGCTGGGTAAGATTGAAGGCAGAAGAAAAAATGAACAGAGGATGAGACAATGGATGGCATCACCAACTCAATGGACATGCTTTTGAGTAGGCTCTGTGAGTTGGTGATGGACAGGGAAGCCTGGTGTGCTGCAGTCTATAGGGTCGCAAAGAATCAGGCATGACTAATCGACTGAACTGAACTGATGTTACTTCTACACCTACTTTCTGAAATTTTGGTATTTTTTGTTTATTTATTTTGTTTATCATAAATGTGTGTTCAACATCATCAAAAAGCGGTCTCTGCATCTTTTGGGATAATCATAGGTTTTTATATTTCAATTTGTTAATATGGTGTTTCACATTGATTGGTTTGTGTATATTGAGGAATCCTTGCATCCTTGGGTTAAAACCTGCTTGATCATGATGTATGATCGTTTTATTGTTGCATTCTATTTGCTAGTATTTTTTCAAGGTTTTTTCATCTATATTCATCAGTGATATTGACCTGTAATATTCTTTTTTTTTGTAATATCTTTGACTGATTTTGTTATCAGGGTGATAGGGGTTTTATAGAATGAGCTTGGGAGTGTTCCTCCTTCTGCAATTTTTCAGAAGAGTTTGAGGGTAAGTTTAAGTTCTTTGCTAAATATTTGATAGAATTAACCTGTGAAGACATCTGGCCCTTGGCTTTTGTTTATCTGGTTTTTTTTATTATAGTTTCTGTTTCCATTCTTGTGATTAGTCTGTTCATATTTTCTATTTCTTTCCATTTTAGGTTTGAAAAGTTATGCTTTTTAAGAGTCTGTCCATTTCTTCCAGATTGTCCATTTTATTGGCACATAGTTGCTCATAGTAGTCTCATTATTCTTTGATTTTGCATTTTCTGTTATAACTTCTTTTTCATTTCTAATTTACTGATTTGCGTCTTCTCCCTTTTGTTATTGATGAGTCTGGCTAATGGTTGGTCAATTTGTTTATCTTCTTAAAGAAATAGCTTTTAGATTTATTGATCTTTGCTACTTTTCTTCATTTCATTTCCATTTATTTCTGCTCTGACCTTTATATTTTCTTTTCTTCTACTAAATTTTTTTCCTTTGTTGTTGTTGCTGTTGTTTTTCTTCTTATTCTTTTTCTAGCTGGTTTATGTGTAAGATTAGGTGGTTTATTTGTTTTCTCTTGTTTCTTGAAATAGGCTTGTATTGCTATAAACTCCCTCTTAACACTGTTTTTAGTGCATCCCATAGGTTTTGAGTTGTGTTTTCATTATCCTTTGTTTCTAGATATTTTTGGATTTCTTCAATTTCTTCAGTGAACTGTTAGTTATTCAGAAATATGTGCTTTAGCATCCATGTGTTTGTATTTTCTACATTTTTTTTTCCCTGTAGGTGATATTTAATCTTATCGTGTTGTGGTCAGAAAAGTTACTTGAAATGATTTCAATTTTTTTAAACTAACCAAGGCATGATTCTACTCTTTTGGATAAAATATCCTATAGATATAATTATGTCCAACTGATATAATCTATCATTTAATTCTTGTGTTTCCTTATTAATTGTTTGTTTCAATGATCTACCCGTTTGTATGAAAGGAGAGATAAAGTTTCCACTATTATTGTGCTACTGTCAGTTCCCCCTTTAATAGTTGTTAGCATTTGCCTTAGTTATTGCATTGCTCCTATGTTGGCTGTGTATATATTTGTAATTTTTATATCTTCTTGGGTTAATCCCTCGATCATATGTAGTGCCCAGTGCTCTATTTCTGGTTTGCATTATGCGGTGAATACTTTTGCAAGCGTTACAAATATGTCTAAGCCTTTGCTCTGCTTGTGTAGGGCCTCAAGCTCAGATAGAGATGAGAAATTATGTATTCTCTCTTACTCTTAAAATGTAAAGAAAGTCTACATTTTCTAGTTGTACACATAGTCTTGCACATTTCTGTGGGTTTCTATATTCCTGGAATATGCGATCTTTTCAAATCCCTTTTCTGTACACCTTCCGGTTTTCATTTTTAAGAGTTTTGATGTTCTTCTTATCTCCATTGCATATCTCTGCCATAGGAAGCTGTAATGTTATACAAATGCTGATGTTTCTCTTCAAAAACTAGCCTTAGGGCCAGGACTATTTACAGAGACTCAGCTCCAAGTCTTGTTCACAGAAAAGGTCGTTAAATTTGAAATATTCAGGGAGCTGCTACATAGGNTGTTAGGCCCCAGAAAGGCCTATTCTCGGGAAGCGTCGCTTCACAGATCACCGAGACTTGAATTCGATGCAAAAAGCAAGAGGGTTTATTGAACCGGCGCGCCAGGGTTCGACCTTCCTCGAAAGGAGCGAACCCTGACTTCAATTACAGAGCAGTTTTTATACACTAAAGCTACAAGCAGGTATAGGAGGGGCGAAGACACTCTGAACAAACTGATTGGTGGACATAGCTTGACCTTTACAGAGATAGGTCTGGAATTCATCAAGTCGAAGGAGGCTGATTGACCACCTTGCGGCGGTTAGCCAATTCTCGAAGAAATAATGCTCTAGGTAATCTTTAACAGGAGGAAACAATTACCCGGGGGGTCTCTTGTGAGGACCAGGCAGCTGGACTATAGGTTATCTGATAGGGAACAGGTTTTTTCCATGAGTCATGGCTCGCCTCTTAAATCAAAACAAAGGGTTGCTAATAATTTTTAACTTCTTCCCTTCAATTTAAAATCTTCATTTTGATAAGCTTCTCAAGTAATTGTGATGTAAAGCATGAGAACTATTCTGAATGGCTGCTCTTTCAAGTGTCTGCTTCCCATTCACATCTGATGTAAGTTTCTTACATAACTCACTCATTTGCCATGCTCCAGCTGGGAAGCCCAGGAAGAAGGTTTTGAGCCAAACAGCAGGCATTTGTGTCATAAAATGTGCCCTGAGAGGTTCCGGGGAAATGAAGTGTTCTGATTTCATCCCTCCTGTGGATGAACTATTTACTCTGATCTCAGATTTTTTTCTGAAGATGGAATACAAGAATAAAGGAATAATGAGGTCTCAGAAAACACTGTGAATTTTCTGGCATTATCAGGCTTAGCATTACAAATTCAATATTAGCAGTGATTACCTTGATTGAGCACTAAGATTTTCCTTTTCCTGGGAACAAAGATTCCTAAACTTGGGATTAAAACTAGTCTTTTCCTATTTTCTCCTACTACATTTAATCTGCTTTGAAATTCTTGGTATAAATGTTTTGATGAAAGATGGGGTTTGCAAAGAGAAGCAATAATGTTATATAGATTGAAAGGGAACAGAGAGACAACTGTGCCTTGACTGGAGAGTGATGTAGGATTAGGAGAAAGAATTTTATAAAAAAATTGCAGATGTGATTATCTTTTATGTTGATGTCAGCAATCCAATAAAAATTAGAAGTAGCTCATATCAGAGAAAAAAGAGGGAAACTGTAGTAATCAAATCTTTTAAAAGTTGATATAATCTAGTACACAAATGGAAGAGTTGTTCTTTGAAAGATTGGTGGAATCTCTTTAAACCAGGAGGGAGACACTGGGGAAGATGCTCAGGGAGGGAGCATGAGAAAATCTTCTTTGCGTTGCTTGGATTATTTCATGACATGAGGAATACCAGCTATTGAGGATGCAGAGTTGAGAGCTTTAGTGCTTTGAGGAGAAGAGAGGTATGTAGGAAGGACAATGAAAATAGCAGTATGTAGTTGGAATGTTGTTCAGACCTTTGGGTGTCCTTGAGATGATAAATATCTATAAGTTTTTCTTCTGCTGTGGTTGGTTGTGCATTGGCAATCATAGAGAGAAGAGATTTGGATTTAAGCAATATTTTATTTTGTCAGGTAAGTAGGTGGGAGAGAAACAGGTACTAGAAATTTAAGCAAGCTGTTAAAGAATGATTATAGTGATAACCACAGAATAAATGATAAGGTAAGGAAGTGATAGGTAAGACAATAAGTGAGAACATGAGAAGTGAGAAACAAATTGAAAAATTAACTGGGATATCCACCTTGGTCATATACTACTAGTACAGGGTACGAGAGAGAAAGAAATGTAAAACCTCCACTCAGAATGTCTTTTTAAGGTATCTGGCAATTTCTGTCTATTAAAAATACATTTCTTTTGGTCAAGCATATATAAAGGAGTATATGGACCATTAAAATGTGATAGATGTTTAAAAACCCAGATGTTTAGATCTAACTTTCCAGTTCGGGCCTTAGCTGAGAGGGGGAAAAAAATGTTCGGCAAACTCAACCACAGCTGACTGAAAAAAAGAAAACCCACTTGTTCTACTGCATTTTTTATCAACTGGGGAAGCCAATAAGTGTATTTCAAGGATCATTTTTTCATATTTAAACTTATTTGAATAAGTAAAAACGCTGGGTAGAAAATGTCTTGTGCATGCGTTGGTAATAGATTATCTTCAGCAGCTGTAACAAATGTGCCAAATAACAGGGCTTGAGGGAGATACCAATGTGGTTTTCTTATGCATAAAAGAAGTCCAGATGAGGTGGTTCAGGAGGGCAATTCCACAGCGCCATCACCATGCTATGCTTCCCCTACCTGTCCTTAGCATGTTGTTTCCTTTCTCAGTGTTTCCAAGTGGAGGTGAAAATTCTAGTCATCAATTTCACATTTCAAGAAGGAAAAAGGAAGCAAGAGGAAGGAAAATAGTGCCTGACACCAAGAGCCCACTTTCAAAGGAACTTTAAACAGAGGGCCAGTAATAACTGCATTGGCTCTCTAAATATAGAGATTGGAAAAGATGTTTCTTTGACATTGGGGTTTTGTCATTCACAACATTGAAGTGTTCAATTATTTAAAAGGAAGGAAGGAAGGAAGGTGAGAATAAATACTGAGTGATTAACTAGTCCTGTTTATCACAAAGTATGCTAGTATGTCGACATATTATGCAAAAAAAAAATCGAATAATAACTTTATAACAAAATATTTAGAAATGATAAGACTGGTTAAAAATAACAGCCTGCAAGTGATTTGCTAAAATGTGATCTGTCTCTTTTCTGGATGTTTCTCTTTTCTTTATTTTATATTTGTCATAATAACTTTAAAGGTATGATTTGTGTATAAGTAAATATGCTAAAATTGAGATCACTCAGAACAGTTATAAGCCAATAACAAAGGAACGGTTGAGAAGGAACTGTGACACTGAAAAATATAATGAACATGCAAGGAAATGCAAATTAGACAAATAGCACTTTTATGGACCCAATAAATCTCTGAAACTAGTTTAACTCATTTTGCATTTTCCATCCACCTTTTAGAAAAGGTTAAAAAGAACTTTAGAAAATCAGGTTTTCATAGGGAATTTAACGTATCTTAAGAGTTTGTCAATTAGTAATAAAAAGAAAATATATTATTGATTACCATAAAAACCTCTGCAAATACCACAAGTCATTGGAATTTGTTAAAGAGTGTTTTTGAAGTGCAAAGTCTATTTAAATATCCCAGGGTGCAGGCTAAATAAAAGTCTATCAATAGCCTTTTTTCTTTTCAAACAATACAAAATTAGATTATTGAAATATGAGAGTGCTTCTGTGTCCTTGCCAGAAGAAACATTATGTATAAATCAAAGGAGCTTGACTTTACCAGTGGAATTCATTTCATGCTTTTCTTTTTCTTTTTACACAAAGCGAATCGTCTTTAGATCTTCAGCTTAAGATACAGAATCTATGAAATTTTAAATGTCATTTGGTGTTTACACTACCCTCTGGGCAGAAAGCTCGTCCATATTCAAAATAGACCCACATGCATGCAGTTATTTCTTTCTTGTTTATTGTTGAAGACCTCACACATAATATCAAGTGGATATTTTCCTACTCATGTCAAAAACTTCTGCAAAAAACTGCTGCTTTATAGAATGTTTATGTAGAACACCCCTATGTTTCTCCTTCAGAGTTTGGAAACAACACTTGGAGTTAGTTATATAGATATCAAAGCATCACCTTCATTACTGGTAAAGCTTTGTAGATAAAGCAGCTTAAGTCTGGAGCAACAGTGGGATGCTTTTTCTTCTCTCATGAGATTGAATTTCCTCACCCAGTCTCAGGGAGGCTTCCCAGCTAAGTTTTTAGCAAGGACAAAGTAAAGATGGGAATAAAACCTTCCTGTGAGAAATAAGGTCCAGAAAGCAGGGAGCAAGAGGCCAAGTTCTTCCTCTCACTTCCTCCCACTGTGAGTTATCAGAGTCTGATGAGAGAGAGGTTTTGAGAGTTACACTGGCTCAGTTATTCTCTAACTATGTTTCCTGGGCAAGCAGCACAAACAACTTATTTTATTTTTAATATTAAAATTTTTTTTTTACTTAAATGTAGTTAATTTACATTTTTTTTGTTAGCTTCAGGTGTATAGCAAAGTGATTTAGTTATACATAATACATGTGAATTTGAAACTGAAAATCACTCAGCCATGTCCGACTCTTTGTGACCCCATGGACTATATAGTCCATGGAATTCTCTAGGCCAGAATACTGACGTAGGTAGCCTTTTCCTTATCCAGCGGATCTTCCCAACCCAAGGATCAAACCCAGGCTTCCCGCATTACAAGCAGATTATTAAAAGAATATATATATTCTTATAAAAAAAATTTTCCCATTACAGGTTATTTCCAGATATTAAATATAGTTCCACATGCTATACAATAGGATATTGATATTTATCTATTTATATTTATATAGAGTAGTGTGCATTTGTTAGGGTTTCCTGGTGGTTCAGATGGTAAAGAATCTGCCTGCAATACAGGAGATCATGGTTCCATCCCTGGGTTGGGAAGATCCCCTGGAAAAGGGAATGGCTAGCCACTCAGTATTCTTGCTAAGAGAATTCCAAAACAGAGGAGCCTGGAGGGTTACAGTCCGTGGATCTGCCCAGTCAGACATGACTGAGCAACTAACACTTAATACTACTGTGCATCTGTTAATCTTAAACTACTAGTTTATCTTTCTCCCCCGTTTCCTCTTTGGTACCCACGTTTGTTTTTGATATCTGTGAGTTTATTTTTATTTTGTAAATAAATATAATTTTAAAAAATGCACATTCTCAGGATGCCCTGAATGCCCTGGTCATGGGGTAAGAGGACCTGTGTCAAACAAACCCTCCTGATGCCAGTTGGAGAACTGCTGCCACAAAAATTTNCCACTGGAAAAACCATAGCCTTGACTAGACAGACCTTAGTCGGCAAAGTAATGTCTCTGTTTTTCATTCTCAGGATGCCCTGAATGCCCTGGTCATGGGGTAAGAGGACCTGTGTCAAACAAACCCTCCTGATGCCAGTTGGAGAACTGCTGCCACAAAAATTTGATTCCCCAGAGACATGTGATGCAGGAGTGTGTATCCTTCTTCAGAGTTTCCAGCTTTGTTCTCCTAATTTTGACTTTAAAATAAATATATAGGGAGTGGCTATTTCTTCAAGGGTTGAGATCAGACATATGTCAAATCAGTCTTCCCCTTAATTTTGATGATTGGCTCCAAACCTCAAACCCCCTTCTCAGGTGTGGTGGACATTCCCTGACAGCTGGTCATGTAGGGATCTTTCTTCCACTCTCTTTAGTTCGGTTTTGTGGCACAGAGGTTAAAGCGTCTGCCTGCAATGTGGGAGACCTGGATTCGATCCCTGGGTCAGGAAGATCCCCTGGAGAAGGAAATGGCAACCCACTCCAGTATTCTTGCCTGGAGAATCCCATGGACAGAGGAGCTTGGTAGGCAACAGTCCACGGGTCGCAAAGAGTTGGACACGACTGAGTGACTTCACTTACTTGACACAAGAAGCTTTATCAACTGCACTCAGTCCATCCCAGGTGTCCCAGGCATTGAATGTCCCCAGATACAGTCCTTAACCAGTGGAGAAAAAGAGTTGATGAATAGGAAGCCCAGCTTCCAGCTCCTTAGTGGTTCCTGATTTCTCAATTCCTAAGGCACTGGAATTGAGCCTTTTTTGGTGCTGTTTTTCTTTCCTCTACCTTATTTTTCCTAATCTTTAACTTGTGCTTTCTGGGGTCATTTCCCAGATCAACTATCTAAACTAAGTTCTATTCTCAGAGTGATTCTTGGGGATGCTCATACCTAAGGATGTCCTTCAGTATTCTTGCCTGGAGAATTCCATTGACAGAGGAACCTGGCAGGCTACAGTCTATGGGGTTGCAAAGAGTCAGACACAACTGAGCAACTGTCACTTACTCACTAGCCTAATGACCATTGCTGCCTTTTTGTAGCATCCCTGAGAACTACTGGTGGGTACTATATGTTTCCTTCCAGAAGCTTTGAAATATGGTAGGACTGTACATTGGGCTTCCCCAGGTAGCTCAGTAGTAAAGAATTTGCCTGCCATGTGGGAGATATAGGAGAGTTGAGTTAAATCTCTGGGTCAGGGAGATTCCCAGGAGGAGGGCATGGCAACCTACTCCAGTATTCTTGTCTAAAAACCCCATGGACAGAGGAGCCCGGTGGGCTACAGTACATGTGGTCACAAAGAGTCAGACATAATTGAAGTAGCTGAACATGGCAGGACAGTACATTAAACCATTAATTCCAAAGCCTGAAGATTTTTTTCTATTTCCCATGCTACATTATGTCTAGTTATACTGTTCAATAGGGCTCTTCAGAGCTTCTGCAATTAGATTAAATCATGATATCAAGATACTCCAATTATGCAATAGTGAGAGCATAGAGATGTTCAAATTTTAATATATAATCTAATTATTAAATTCCCAGAGAGAAGTAATACTTCAAAGATTAAAGTTTCAAAGAAATTAGTCCAAAGTAATTAATATCCAAAATTAAATTCTTATACCCTTGTGACATAAAGTCTAAAGAAAGTCTGAAAGCTTTAAGAACACGTAATATCTGCAGAATCAGGTCCCTCCCTAATTTCTCATTTTGTTTCCTTTAAGTGAAAGAGTTTTTGAAGTTTATAGTTTTGTGAGAACGTCCGCATCTCTACCCTGGGATAATTCTCACTGAATTTAACTGTTCTGTCATGCTGCTAAGTTGCCTCAGTAGTGTCCGACTCTGTGTGACCCCAGAGATAGCAGCCCACCAGGCTACCCCCGTCCCTGGGATTCTCCAGGCAAGATCACTGGAGTGGGTTGCCATTTCCTTCTCCAATGCATGAAAGTGAAAAGTGAAAGTGAAGTCTCTCAGTTGTTTCTGACTCTGAGACCCCATGGACTGCAGCCTACCAGGCTCCTCTGTCCATGGGATTTTCCAGGCAAGAGTTGTGGAGTGGGGTGCCATCGCCTACTCTGTGCTATCTGTTTTCAAACGGTTGCATCAGTTCTTTTTTTCACTATTTTCTTATACTCTGCCTTCTGTTGGAGTACATATCTTTTAGATTTTTGTTTTTTATCTCAAAATTATTTACTAACTTGTTCTGGATTTTCCTGATGGCTCAGTGGTAAAGAATCTGCCTGTAATGCAAGAGCTGCAGGAGTTGAGGGTTTGATCCTTCCGTTGGGAAGATCCCCTGGAGAAGGAAATGGCATCCCAGTTCAGTATTCTTGCCTGGGAAATCCTGTAGACAGAGGAGGCTGGTGGGCTACAGTCCATGAGATTGCAGAGTCAAACATGATTAGTGACTAAATAACAACCACCAAAAACTTCTCAACTGTAGCTCTTTTTTGATTTTTAAGGTGTAACTGAAACTGTTACAAACATACCGCTTTAATGTATTACTATATATTTTCACATTTTTTACCACTTTACATAAAATATAAGAACTTTAACACAGTACACATTGATCTCTCTCCTTTCCATTCATTGTGGTAACATTGGCAAACATTTTACTTCTACATATGTAGTAAACCTCACAATACATTGCATTACTTTCACTCTAAATAGCCAAATGTCTTTCAAAAATTAAAAGAAAAAGAAAAGAGACTTTCACATTTATCCTTTCTAATCCCCTCATTGTTTCACTTAAATCCAAATTTCTGAACTTTCCTTTGGCCTACTAAACATTACTTAGCAATATGAAATTCAAATCTGTTCCTGATACTTTTTCTCTGCCATTTTGTTTATAGACATTTTCATTTTTTCTTCATTAAAGAATGATTTCTACTGGATATTGAATTTGGAGCAGTTTTCCTTTTTGTTTTCTTTCAACATTTTTCACGTTATTCTATTGCTTTCAGACTTGCATAATATACCTAATAGGACTTTTAGTTCTAGTCCTTTTTTTCCATTTCTCTGGCTATGTTCATCCCCATTGAGTTCATGTTTTTCTTTAAATCTTTCAGTATTTCCATACCAGATTGTTTTACCTTTTTTGCTAATTTCATCATCTATGAAATTGTATGTGTCTGTTGACTAATACTTTTCTTGCATGTGAGTCAAATTTTCTCTCTTCTTGTCATGCCTGTTGAAATATTTTAAATTGATTGATAAAAACCATTGAGAGATATTTGTTGGATACTTTTGAGAAGTATTGAATTTTGTTTTGACATTAATTTACTGTAAATCAGTTTTGTATTTTAGAGTTTTTTTTTAACTTTATTTGAGTATTTATAGGTTAGAATTTATTTCATTATCTTTCTAAGATAACTTGTTTCACGAGTCTATTAAGGTCTCCAATCTGGAGAGCTGGTTTTCAGCTCTCAGAGCTTTCAGTTAGGTCTCTCCAGTCCACAAAACTGCTTTGTGTAGTTTTATTCTATGCATTGGACCAAAGCCCCCACCACCCCTATTCAGATTACTATAGCTCTTTCTCAACATCTTTCTCTACTTTTTGGTACTCTCTCCTACAAATTCCAACTGCCAACCTTTTTTGAATTTTACAATCTTTATCTTTAATTCATTGTGACCTTTCAATTCTCCTCCTCATCATCAATATCAACCAAATGCTTGATGGCTGAGGCATTACATGTGTGCTAAGTCACGTCAGTCATATCTGACTCTGTGTGACTCTGTGGACTGTAGCCTCCCAGGCTCCATTGCCCACGCGATTCTCCAGGCAAGAATACTGGAGTGGGTTGCCATGCCCTTCTCCAGGAAACTTCTCAACCCAGGGATTGGACCCACATTTCTTATGTGTCCTGCAATGGCAGATGAGTTCTTCACCACTCGCATCACCTGGGAAGCCCAAGGCATTATATAGCTCATCCCTTTTATTTTCTTTTTGTCTTATTTCAGGGATCACAGTCATCTGCTGCTGATTTTCAGTATTTGATGTGTTATTTATTCTATTTATCTAAGGCAGAGGACTTAGCTCTTACTGTTTCATCAGATCTTCTATCTTATAAATCATTTTAAAGCATGAGAGATTGTATTAGTTAAAGGCAAGTTTCCCACGATCCTCATTTGTAACAATTCTGGAAGTTAGTGGATATGATTAATATGGGCATCATTAAGAAAATATCAAATAAATTTAGAAATTACAAGTAATCCCAAGGAATTTCATCTTTATTCTCAGAGTCCAGTACTTAATTCTGCTAAATACCATGGCAGGTACTCAGTAGTATGTGAAGAAAGAATGACCCCATGAAATGGTTTTTCTTGGTATAATATTTCTCCTTCTATATCAACTACTCAAGGACAAAAATCTTATATTTAATTGCTCAAAACCATAGATAAACAGATTGATTTTGTCACTATATGTGAGTTGCTATCTACCAAATAACTCTCTTTAGCTTTCTTTAATAATAAAAGGTCACTTTTAGCAAGCCTAAAGCAACCTACCAAAACCTATCTTTCCACTTCCCTTTGAAGTTAAATGTTTCCCTGTAACAAAGTTTTGGCCAATAGAATGTTAGGATAACTAATGCATTTAATACCTGAGTTGTGATCATAAGAGAAAAGATATATCTTTCCTTCCTTTTTTTTCCTGTTTCTTTCTCTCTCTCTCTCTCTCTTTTTTTTTTTTTTTGGATTATGGGTCTGATGGTGGTAGCTGGAGGATCTACTTTTAATTCTGAGAAAGAAAGTTATGCTTTGAAGTTAGCAGAATAATAAAAATAGAAGGTGCCTGAGAATGGAGGGCTGAAAGTGTCCTCACAGAAGCTATGCACATCCTAATCCTTGGAACATGTGAATGCTATGTCATATGGCAAAGGCAACTTGCATGGATGATTAAGGTTCTCAAGATAAGGATATGATTCTGGTAGGCTCTAAGTGTAATTACCTGGGTCCCCATATAGGAGAAGCAAGAAAGTCAAAGAAGAAATTAGGAGATGTGATGACAAAAGCAAGAAGTTGGAGTGATTTGAAGAATTAGTAATAGACCAAGGATTGTAGGTAACCTAAGAAGCTAGAAATTCCAAGGATGTGGAATTTCCCCTAGGATCTCCAAAATGAACCAACCCTCCTGGTACCTTAGTAAAACTTAGTTTTGATTTCTGGCCTTCAGAAATGTAAGAAAATAAATTTAGGTTGCTTAATATGTTACAACAGGAATAAGAAACAAATGCATTGAGTATGCAATGAGAACAAGTTCCTCAATCATTATCTGGATGCCTAAAAGTCTAATATCTTGTTTTAGCCAAGGTATTTGGTTCTGTGTTAAAATAGCTTAATCCATAGCCACACTATGAAGCCACAATACCACTTTATGATCACATATCAGGATTTATATCTTACTTAAGCCACTGACTGTGTGGTTTCTCTGTTATTCTAGTGGTTTAACCAATATATAACTTTATTTATCATGCTGATTTCTCATTTCTACTGCAATCCAGTCCAGTTAAGGGTCTAAACAGGGGGCTCTGTTTCATGCAATCGTCTTGTGATCCAGCATTGGTTTCTCTGAAGCCCATAATATCATATAAGGCAATGCTACTGAATGCCCTTGATCCAGTTGGTGAACTGTTTGTTACCTGGTCATGAGATAAAATACAGCAATTATGAGTAAGCTTCAACATTCGTATAGTTAGTTCATATTGCATCATGACCTATAAAAGAAATCTTATCTGGATAACTGTAAAAATTGAAGGGGAGGGGGTGGATATCTCCACACTGCAAATAGAATCGTTTTCCTCAAGCACTGGAGAGACCACATGTGAAGGACTGTGAAGGATATTTTTTAAGAGTAGGACTTGTGGTATCAGATAGTGTTTTGCCTGCTTAGCAAAACACATAATTAGTGTACTTGACATAAAGAAATCTGAGAAAAGTAAAGTAGCTCTGTGCTCAAAAAGAAGGAAGAATATAATTCGTGTACATTGAGCCTGATTTTGACACAAGAGCCCAGTGTTCATAAACTTTCTGGGATAGAGATCAGTCCATGCAGACTGATAGCTCTCTCAGAAAGTAGTTAAGACAATCATATTTTCCTGGGGAAATTTGGACCCAGTGCCAAGATGGAATTACTTGCATTTGTGAAACTAGGTCCCTAGAGATTACACCAAACCCCCATGCTGTTTTACCTGGCATATATCTTCCACCTGATTCTGAAACAGAAAATGAGATTAATGTTTCTACAGACTGTGCTTTTGAGGCTGCTACAAAGCTAAACTTCCCGTGAACTCCACAGTATTTCATACCCTTAGTTTGAAAGTTTCTAGATCCTGTGCTATATTAATTTCTGCTACATTTCCTCTTGTTTCTAATACTCCCTTGCTCTTAGCTGTTCCATTATTTCTTTCAGAAAGAATAAGCCACTTCATTTGGCTTTTTCCTTTTTCGTTTTGTAAGGCAGTGTGGCAGAAACAAGGGTCTTCCGTCTCTTTTATTGCTCTCTGCTTTCTGGGCCACATATATTTGTTCTCATGGATTTCTCTATATGTAGTCTTATGGATTTGTCACAGTGAGAGATTTGAAAATATTACAGCTAGATCTGCCAAAAACATTTATAGTTCAAGCAAAAGTTTTCCACACTTTCCTTACTGATTTGAGTAATCCCACCCAGGGGCAATTCTTCCATTAGAATGATATCTAACCTATGCCCAGACATGATCCATCATTATCTTGCCTAGAGTCATTTAAGTATGTTTCACCTTGGCTGCATTTTCCCTCAGGGTCCTAATTCCAGACACTGCCAGATCATGAGTCCTTAGGCGCAGAGGACAACTTCATGACCACCTGCAATAGCTATCGCTTTGGATTACACCCCGGGATGCCAGGAGAAAGTTTTACTGTCCATCTGTCTTTCTAACGTATTTTACACAATTTGTACAAACACTTGATAGAAATTTATGGACTGTTATTCTTACACTTGAGTAACCATAACTAAAATTATTATTTCTATTTTTGTGTATATCTAACTTCACATTTATGAGTTAAGTCACACCCTCCTCTGCTTAAAATTCTACATTGACTCCTAATGTCACTCAGATTAAAAGCCAGTCTCTTGAAAGCCCATCAAAACCATAAGTTTTCTGATTTTGTAGTATCTTCCTATCCTGTTCACCTCTCTCTTGCAAACACCTACTCTATCTGCTCTTAGTGTCCACTGCTTTTCTTTTCTTTAATATAACCAGTTTGCAGGCATCTATTCCCTAAACTTGAAGGTATTTAGCCAAATGCCAACAAAGCTTAGTTTCAACTACTTTAAACTCTTTAGTTAAATGTCCTTTTCTCAACAAACACTTATTCAAACTACACAGTTTAAGATTAGGACTAACCCCCATCTTCCCACTGTCTTGATCCCTCTTGATTTTATTTATGGATAGTGCTATTACTTTCTAATAAGATGTATATAGCCTAGAAAAGTATTAACATTGATTATTTCCTCATTATGTCAACATCTTTGAAATAGTGATACATTCTATATATAATAATAGGTATAAAAACAAAGTGTCTATCAACTAGCAACTTTTCCCTCTTTGTTAATGATACATAAATAGTAGCATCTTAAATTTAATTTAATAAGGTCAATTTTTCCTAATAAGTTTATAGTTCAGTTTTGGCCTTCCCTCACTAGAGGAGATTTACTCTCTTTCTCTTGTTATCTCTCTCTTTTTCTGCTTTCACATGCCTTGCACAGTGCCTTGAACATAGTTATGACTCAATAAATAGTTTCTGAATAAATGCACATTGATAAATGAATAAATGTTTCTGATTAGTTTCTGATTGTGGATTGATTCCTTTGAAGAGTCAGCCTAGCTTGCTCCCTGAGATCTTTCCAGTCTCCTTTGGTGTCAGATTGCTGGAGACTACCAATCATTTTATTAAATAGACAACTAAAAAATTTCCTCATTTTCTAGTTATATCTATTTTAAGAGAATTTAGTCCTCAGAGTCACCTCTCCATGATGTGTGTATACATGTATGTGCATGTTTGTGTGTACATGCCTGTGTGTGCTTGTATGCATGCATGTGTGTGTGTACTGAATTTAAGATCTAATTTTCCTTTTCATATCTGATGGCTTCTCTGTCCTCTAAGATGTTCTTTGAAGTAAATCTCTCTTTCCAGGTTAATCAATTTCTCACTTTATTTTGCTTTCAATTTCTATTAATTGTGCCTAGATGAATCATTAAAGTAAGTATTTTAAACCAGGACAGGTCCTCCTTGACAAACTGAGCAAATTCCCTTCTTAGAGACATTAGAGATACGGAACTTTAACTGTTATTTAATGTTTTAGCTTTTAAAGTTTTGAGTTTTTTTTTTTTTTTTCCTGTCCAGCTTTTGAGATTTATTTCCTTTAAATAGGTGCCTTTTTCCTTTGTATTTGTTTGTTAATATATTATTTTTCTTTGAGTGAAGACAGATTGTAGACCTCTGCAATCTGAAGTCACGACCTTCATTTACATAAAAAAGGAAACCAGAGTACTTGTTAGGTTTTGAACAAGCCCTTCCTTACAGAAGCTCTCATTTGTAAATAAAGGCAGTTAATGGAATTGGGGCAGTTTAGTACTGCCAACCTAGGGCTGCTACTAACATAAAGCAATATTTTACACTTAGTACTTTGTAACACTAATGGAAATTACTGCCTAATCATTGAGGAAACAATTCCATTAAAATGCTGCCTACCAACTTGGTTGAGAAACATAGTAAAAGTCACTTGCTGATCCTTAAAAAACACCTATCCTCACTTCAGTTGTGATTGAAATTTCAGAGAAAGTGCTCCTTTGTCATTCAAAGTTCAACCATGATAGCCCTTAAAGAGGGCAATCTGCCTCTCAAGACCTGTGTTTGTGTGACTGGGCTCTCTTGCATAAACACAGCTAATCCCTCAAGGACAAAAGTCATTCAAACGGATCAAATTCAACAAGGTCATTGCTGAGGCTACAGCATATAGAAACCATCTTTTGTAACTATATATATATATATATATATATATTTTTTTTTTTTAATCAGCTCCAAGGCATATACCATGCCTTAGCTCTCTTAGCTTAGAGAGCTAAATTACCCACTGGAGCCATTTCTAGTCTGTAATCCTTCCTCATGTGATTTTATCAATCACAGGAACTCTGTGAATTTCTCAAGGTTTCCCAGAGCATCCAATTTTGGACATTTAGAAGATCCATAAATAGCACCACCCTAGATCTCAGCAGAGAAACAAGGCTGAGGCCATTCATGATCTACAGACAAAAGACCAGAACAAATCCAGGATATGAGAAGGGATGGTCTAACTGTGTCCAGTAATTCTCAAAATACCAAGCAGATGCTTTGTCCTCTTCCAGCTTGGGGGCTTAGTAAGGGCAAAGGAGAGATATAGCCATCTCTACATGAATCAGAGATGTGTGCAGTCTTCTGTTAACTGGAGCAAATCTCTTGGGTAGTTAACTCATTCTCAGATACATTGTTTTGCATTCACCTATGATTGACTCTGATCTAAATTCATTCCACCAGGATTCTTTTATAGTATAAGTCAGTATGCTTATATATCTTTGGGTATAAATGAATGTATTGTCTTATTTTTCATATTGCAAAATTATTTTTCTTTGTAAAACTTCAACCTGATTATATCTACATGTATATTTAAATTAGTCTGACAAGGTTTACTAGACTAGTTTTCAGGGGTTGACAGAAGTGATAGTTCATAGACTACATTTGTGTGTACAAGGACTGGGTAATGTTACAAAACATTCCTGAGGTGGCCAGCTCTTAAAGAACTGCATAATGACTAATTAATTAATGGTACTTGTATAACAAGTGTGTGGAAAGAAGGTTAATGTGATAATGAGGCTTATTTGATCTTAAAGATTCAGCATGAGGGCACTCTCAAGATAGTTTAATTAGGTTTTAAGCACCTTTTGCAATTTGCATGTGTACTTGCTAATCCATATGTTCTAAAAATAAAATTTACTTCATTTAAATTAAGGAATGTATCTAATTTTTCCTCTGTGTTGTTTTACTCTCACTGGTGATGGTGTTTTCTTGAGTTTTTCACTTAATGTATATTATTTATAATTTTTTTCTTCTGTATTATCCTTAAATTGTGCTCACTGCAAAGTAATATGACATTTTAAAATCGCAAAACAACAGATTAGTATAATTCTTGACATGTCATGACCTGATTCTTAACTAATCCTAAACTTATTTAGCATACTCTATTGTATCATCCAATATATCAGTTAATTTGATTTCACCATCTGATACTATATCACTTATTTTTAAACTTGATCAAATGGAAAGAATATTTTGGAAATTAATTTTAACAATAATATAGAATATAATTTTTCAAACATTCATTCATTTGTAGCAATAATTCAGTCAATAGTATTGTGTTTTCTGCTGCCCTGGAAATTATAGAATCATATATTCACATTCTATATATAGGCTTTCATGAGTTCTCAAATTAATACACTTTTCTCTTTTGTTTGTATTTATGAGTGATTATTATAATTTATTTCCAGGATTTTTACTGCTCACTCCTTTTTAAATAGTTTTCTCTGTAGTGTATTATTAGTCTTAAAGCCATCAAGGAGTTCCAGTGAGTGAGTCTCTTGTTTTCTCTGGCTGATGTAAGTCAGGTCTTTTTCAAAGTTCAGATCATGTTCCATGTTTTACATGAAGGTAGGAAATAGCAACCCACTCCGGTATTCTTGCCTGGAAAATCCCATGGACAGAGGAGCCTGACATGCTACAGTTCATGGGGACATAGAGTCGCACACGACTAGGTGACTGAACAGCAATGATCAGTGAACACTGAAGTGCACCATAATCAATTCCACCTCAGGCATCCTGCAGTTCTAGATATTGCTTTCATTAGAAATAATTAATTGGACCTTTGCATCATCTTTCCTTTAGATTTTTAATGTATATGAGGTATTATAATGAGATGACCAAAGAAAAATGGGCATATTTCATACCTCATTGCCTTCTTAAGTTTAATTTTGTATTTTGCAAAGACTAAATAGTAAACATATATTTATTGTTCTATTCTGTGTATTGATCTGGAAAGGTTTGTGCTATACTAAAGTAAATAATGAACTAAATGGTTCATGGACTGGTGAGCTAGCCACTCTGCATTGTAATAATGGGATTTGCGCCTCAATTTATGGTACCCTCACAATGATGAAATCAGCAACTGTACTAATCTCACAACAGGTTAGGTCACTAATGAAAAACTCTGGTGGCATAAGCAAGGACATAACTCCTACCCATACAGGCTTTCTCAGATGTGAGGTGTTAGGCAAATCCAAAAAGTTGTATATAAAAAACAAAAAAGGTTGCATGCAAAGCAAGGACTGTTTCAAAGCAGGCCAAGGAGACATCTGGTTTGCTTAAATTTTCTTTGAATGATAGGATTGCTGCTCACATCGGAGAAGGCAATGGCACCCGACTCTAGTACTCTTGTCTGGAAAACCCCATGGATGGAGGAGCCTGGTAGGCTGCAGTCCATGGGGTAGTGAAGAGTTAGACGTGACTGAATGACTTCACTTTCACTTTTCACTTTCATGCGTTGGAGAAGGAAATGGCAACCCACTCCAGTGTTCTTGCCTGGAGAATCTCAGGGATGGGGGAACCTGGTAGGCTGCCATCTATGGGGTCACACAGGGTCGGACACGACTGAAGTGACTTAGCAGCAGCAGCCACTCACATAGATGAATAATGATAAATAAGAGGGAGAAAACTGTGGCCCTGCAAATAGTATTTGTTTTCTCAAAAACCTACATATCTATTTTTAGATGTATTTATTGACATTATATTAAGTATAAGGAAATTTCAATTTGGTGGAGATTACTAGGCAAGAATACATGTATAATTTTAATGTTACTAAAGACTCCACATTAACAAAGTGCTAAAATATGTTGCTAATTATAATTTATATGACAAACAAAAAATGTCAAAAAAAATGAGAAATTAGTATGGACTGGGGTGCTCTGATTATTTTATTGTTAATAAGGCAGTCTGAGATGCTCTCTGGCGTCTATCTCCACATTTTCAGTTAACAAAAATTAGTTTAGAAAAGCTTTGCCTGAAGGTAATTAGAAAATTTGCTCTACAGTGTACTGGCAACCATAACAGTTATTTGTAAGTATCTGTTCAGTTCAGTCATTCAGTCATGTCTGACTCTTTGCGAACCCATGGACTGCAGTACAGCAGGCCTCCCTGTCCATCACCAACTCCTAGAGTTTACTCAAACTCATGTCCATTGAGTCGGTGATGCCATCCAACCATCTCATCTTCTGTCATCCCCTTCTCCTCCCACCTTCAATTTTTCCCAGCATCAGGGTCTTTTCCAATGAGTCAATTCTTCACATCATGTGGCCAAAATATTGGAGTTTCAGCTTCAGCATCAGTCCTTCCAATGAGTATTCATACTGATTTCTTTTAGGATGGACTGGTTGGATCTCCTTGCAGTCCAAGAGACTCTCAAGAGAAGTATGCTTCATGATAGGCAATTTTGTGTGTCATATAATTACATAATAGATTAAAAATAGAAAATATTCATTTGGGGACTATCAGTGATGCTTGATAACTATTAATAGATAATTAATGCTATTAAATTTTAAGAGTTTCCTCCAATTCATATTTTGACTTGATTTTTTATTATTTGAAAATAAAAACAAGTAATAAGTAAGCAAAACACACGATAGCCCCACTACCCACAACTACAACAAACATTTCCTGCATAAGCACTATTATGAGTCAGAATGTCTTAAAATTAATAACAAAAAAACTTTCTAGAAAATATCTGGAATATTTTGTGGATGATAACAATACATTTGACAGTAATTATCATGTATTAAAATTGCATTATCAAAGATTTTTAAAAGTGGATATATGTATAACATTCACTTTGCTATATAGCAGAAATTAACACAGCAATTATACTTTAATGAAAATAATAAAATAAAATAAAGCTGTAAGTATCACTTTTGAAAGTGAATACTTTAAAATAATGACAATTATGTCAAGGAAATATTTTTTTATTAAAAAAATTTCAGAAAAAAAAATTTATTCAACTGATGTATTTTAACAAATGTTATGTTAGTGTCACCAAAATACAGTAAATAGTAGTGCCATCTATTGATTAAATTGAAAACTACAGCTTCTTCTTAAAGAAAATGAAGATTTTTATATTAATAGGAATATATCTCCAAAAAGTATATGTTCTTGTGCTAAGTTGCTCAGCAGTGTCTGACTCTTTGCGATCCTATGAATTGTAAACCACAAGGCTCCTCTTTCCATGGGGATTCTCCAGGCAAGAATACTGGAGTGTGTTGCCATACCCTTCTCCAGGGGTATTTTCCCAACCCAGGAATCGACCTCAGGTCTCCCACATTCTAGGTGGATTCTTTACCTGCTGAGCCACCAGGGAAGCCCAATTCTATGTTATCAATAATAAATGTTATTATTTTAAATTACTATTGTGTCACACAAAATACTGGAAATGTGCTAATATGTGTATGTGTGGTTGTATGTGCATGTATGTATATGTGTGTGTATAGTAGCTCAGAAGGTAAGGCACCTGCAATGCAAGAGACCCGGGTTCAATCCCTGGGTTGGGAGGATCTCCTGGAGAGGGGAAAGACTACCCACACCAGTATTCTGGCCTAGAGAATTCCATAGACTGTATAGTCCACGGGGTCGCAAAGAGTCAGACATGACTGAGTGACTAATACACACATGTATATAAGATTAATAATGTGATACTTCAGATAATAATATTGGTTATGGGTTTAGTGCACAAAAATATTTTCGACATGTAAAAATTTGCATGCATACTTATTAGGATCCACTGTGCCAAGGAGAACCAGGTTCAATTCCTGGGTTGGGAAGATCCCTTGGAGAAGGATATGGCAACCCACTCCAGTATTCTTGCCTGGAGAATTCCATGGACAGAGAAGCCTGGTGAGCTCCAGTCCATAGAGTCGCAAAAAGTCAGACATTACTGAAGCGACTGAGCATGCATGCATGTGACCATTTCAATATTTCTTTTTCTTTATGGTTTTGATTTTATTATATACAATAATAGACTACTATTTAGAAAACTTAAATTAGATTGGCTCTTCTCACTACAGTACATCTGACTAAGATTATGCATGTGCTCTTTGGTTAAATTATCAGGATGAAATCAAATAGTTTAAGAGAGTTAGGTTAAAATGTATATCTACTAATTAAAGGATGGGATTACAGAGAACAAAAGAGCAGAAAGCAGTGGGGGTATCCATTAAACCTTAAATTCTGCAGATAACATGTTGCAGACACCAGAATGTTCATTGCAGCAGAGGAAGCAATGTGAATGACAAGAGCAGAAACAATAAAATGAACATAGCCTGAATAGGGAGGAACCAACTGGAGGCTGAGATGATATCAGCCTTCGCAACCTCCCAGTATGTTACTATGGGGACTCTTATAAAGCTGATATCAAGCTCTCATTCATTCATTGACTCACACACATGTAATTTATCTACATTATATCTGCAGGTTGAGGTCTATTACATACTGTGCTGGATGCTGAGGACCCAGTAGTGAACAAATAGTAGTTTCTAGAGTTTGCTGCCATTCCTGAGGCTAGTCCAACCTCCCATATGTTGACTATGACATGCCCTTCCCTCAAAACATGTTACTGCCATTGATTGGATATTATCACAAATAAAGCAGAATATATATTGGGTATGAAGCTACAATAACCAAGATAATGTGATACAGGCATAGTATAGATATAAAGATAGAAGGACACTGAAAGAATTTGAGAAGAGACAAATGGATATAAAATGCAGAAAAGCAAGGAAAATGCACAAATGTGAACACAAAGAGGAACTTGGTACCAACATCAGTGCTCACTGTTTCAACCTTGATGAGTTGAATGTCCCCAGATTCAGTTCATTTCAGTGCAGTCGCTCAGTTGTGTCCAACTCTTTGTGACCCCATTGATTGCAGAATGCCAGGCTACCTTGTCCATCACCAACTCCCAGAGTGTGCTCAAACTCATGTCCATCATGTCAATGATGCCATTTAGTCATCTCATCCTCTGTCATCACCTACTCCTCCTGCCTTCCATCTTTCCCAGCATCAGAGTCTTTTCCAATGAGTCAGCTCTTCACATCAGGTGGCCAAAGTATTGGAGCTTCAGCATCAGTCTTTTCAATGAATATTCAGGATTGATTTCCATTAGGATTGACTGGTTTGATCTTGAAGTCCAAGGGACTCAAGAGTCACCCCCAACACCATGGTTCAAAAGCATCAATTCTTCGGTGCTCAGTTTTCTTTATGGTCCAACTCTCATATCCATACATGACTACTGGAAAATCATAGTTTTGACTAGATGGACCTTTGTTGGCAAAGTAATATCTCTGCTTTTTAATATGCTGTCTAGGTTGGTCATAGCTTTCCTTCCAAGGAGCATATGTTCTTTAATTCCATGGCTGCAGTTACCATCTGCAGTGATTATGGAATCCAGAAAAATAGTCTGTCGTCACTGTTTCCATTGTTTCTCCATCTCTTTGCCATAAGTGATGGGACTGGATGCCATAATCTTCATTTTCTGTTGAGTTTTAAGCCAAATTTTTCACTCTCCTCTTTCACCTTCATCAAGAGGCTCTTTAGTTCCTCTTCACTTTCTGCCATAAGGGTGGTGTCATCTGCATATCTAAGGTTATTGATATTTCTCCGAGAAATCTTGATTTCAGCTTGTGCTTTATCTAGCCTGACATTTCACATGATGTACTCTGCATATAAGTTAAATAAGCAGGGTGACAATATACAGCCTTGACATATACCTCTCCTAATTTGGAACCAGTCCATTGTTCAATGTCTAGTTATAACTGGTGCTTCTTGACCTTCATACAGATTTCTCAGGAGGCAGGTAAAGTGGTCTGGTATTCCCATGTCTTTAAGAATTTTCCACACTTTGTTATAAACCACACAGTCAAAGGCTTTAGTGTCCTGAGATTGTATGTAATCAAATGTACAACATGTCCAGGAACCACCAAACCTGAGGGGTACAATATATATATATAGTGTTGGAGAAGACTCTTGAGAGTCCCTTGGACTGCAAGGAGATCCAACCAATCCATTCTGAAGGAGATCAGCCCTGGAATTTCTTTGGAAGGAATGATGCTGAAGCTGAAACTCCAGTACTTTGGCCACCTCATGAGAAGAGTTGACTCACTGGAAAAGACTTTGATGCTGGGAGGGATTGGGAGCAGGAGAAGAAGGGGAGGACTGAGGATGAGATGGCTGGATGGCATCACGGACTCGATGGATGTGAGTCTGAGTGAACTCTTGAAGTTGATGATGGACAGGGAGGCCTGGCATACTGCAATTCATGGGGTCGTGAAGTGACTGAACTGAACCTATATATATATATGGATGTGTAAGCACTGTAGCATTAATGGTGTTCTTTTACCTTTCTTTAAAATCATTTATTTGATGACAAGATTGGCTTTTTAAAAACTCTTATAATAGTAGATGGTGAAAGTACCTGATAAAGTTAAGATACCATTTTTAAAAATTCTGAATTTGTTATCATAGGAATCCAGCTATACTTTATAATGCTTATTTTTAAATGATAGCTAACATTAAAAAGTCATTCTTTTGACAGTTGAATGGTTTTTTTAACATTAAAACAAGACAAGGCTATAATTTATTATTGCTCTCCCCTGCTATTTAAAATGTTTTGGAGTTGAAAACCATATATATTACAAAATAGACATTCTTAATATATATTTGTAGGTGATGTGATAGTTTCCCTCTAAAACCCAGAGATCAAAACCTAAAAGTATTTCAACAAAAATAAAATTTGGACTCAGTCATTTAATTGTAAATATATATAAAACACATTTCCATTAGCAAATAAAAAAGAAAATGTTGAGGAAAAAAAAAGGTCCAGGGAAAATTCATTCTAACATAAAATCATAAAATGTCATTGAAGGTCTTAAAAATGATGTAAATAAATGAAATAATATACCATGGTCCTAGAGTGGGAGAGCATGTATTAAAATAATTAACCTTCTTTATTTATAACTTTAAGGCCATTTCAGCCAGAATTCCAAAGTGTTTGTCTCTCATAACTTTCCTCTTTATTTCCTTTCTGTCTTCAATTCCTGTTTACTTCTCCTTTCTTTCTCTTTCTGCCCCTACCCTTTCTTCCAATAAAAGAATAAATATGGGGAAATTACTGCAAAAGAACTTAAAATGAACACTAGTTTGAATGAACTTTTATAAGGAATATTAAAGTTTTTTTAAAGCTATGTTAACCAAAGAATATGGTATAGATTCAAAGGGTGGATGAAATACCAGATAGACATAAAACTGGTTTATGTGTAAAATCATTTAAAGTAGGAACATATATATGTGCATAAATGTGAAATATCAAATAAGAACATTAAATGTATAATGAAAATATATATCATGATTGAAGCATCATATATAAGTATATGATGAAGAAAGAATATCAAATTCAGGAGAATATATTGCTTTATTCTTGCGTAGTGTGTAAAAAATAAGACCACTGAAAGAAAATTGTTTCCTTTCAAATGAGTCAGCTCTTCACATCAGGTGGCCAAAGTATTGGAATTTCAGCTTCAGCATCAGTCCTTCCAATGACTATTCAGGACTGATTTCCTTTAGGATGGACTGGTTGGATCTCCTTGCTGTCCAAGGGACTCTCAAGAGTCTTCTTCAACACCACAGTTCAAAAGCATCAATTCTTCGGCGCTCAGCTTTCTTCACAGTCCAACTCTCACATCCATACATAACTACTGCAAAAACCATAGCCTTGGCTAGACGGACCATTGTTGGCAAAGTAATCTCTGCTTTTTAATATACTGTCTAGGTTGGCCATAACTTTTTTTCCAATCAGTAAGCGTCCTTTAATTTCGTAGGTGCAGTCACATCTGCTGTGATTTTTGGAGCCCCCCAAAATAAAGTCTCTCAGTGTTTGCTTTGTTTCCCCATCTTAGTTTTCTGAATGTTGAGCTTTAAGCCAACATTTTTACGCTCCTGTTTCACTTTTATCAAGAGGCTCTTTAGTTCCTCTTTGCTTTCTGCTATAAGGGTGGTGTCATCTGCATATCTGAGGTTACTGATATTTCTCCTGGCAATCTTGGTTCCAACTTGTGCTCTATCCAGCCCAGCATTTCTCATGATGTACTCTGCATATAAGTTCACATAGGGAACTCCAGTTTCATATAAAAAACAAATACGTTTTACATATTATGCAAATATTTATATACATAAATTAGTTTATAATAAAATCCCTGAGCAAAGTTATTTAACATTTTCAAATTTTTTCACTTCTGTTGAAAAGGTTTTCATCAACTCTTGCACTAAGAAATGTTATCATGAATCCATTTCTCCATCTTCAAAGGCATTTTATATTTTAAAGTAACATCACACACTATTTGGTTATAATGTTCAGTTTTGAAATGAAGAAATAGGCACCAAAAGAGCTGAACTACCTCTCTCAAAATCACAAAGCTAGTTAGTTCCAGGTTGTGATACAAAATCTGCCTGTTAAGTAATCCTGTTTGGTGCAAGATGTTTTATTTTTTATAGTTTTACCATATTCTTCAAATTTTTAAATTTCTTACACAAATGTTGGAAGAATATAAAGCTAGCTGGAATAACAGCTGTAAGAAAAGTTATGAAAAAACTTTCCAAAATCATTTATATATATATTTGTCATGCATTTTAATTATATTTAATAACATGCATTCTCCTTATCTTTTTAAGCTCTAATGCAATTTCTTTTTTTTTGCCTCCCTGCCACCTACCCACACACACACACACACACACACAAAGTGCTTTTTTGCTGGGAATGCATGAACTTAATGGTTCTGTGACTAATGGGATATAAATGTGATTGGGGAAATGCTTAGAAGATGTAACTTCGTCTGCTTAGAATTTTTTATTTTTTTAGAGACACCTTTGAAAAAAAATCTTTCAGTATATTGTATTATTTAGAAGTTTGTTTTTCATCTTGAACATTAAGCAAGTTGCCAAAATGTGTGTCTTGCTTTCACTTCCCTTTCTCTAGTTTTGACAGTTATAGATCAAATATAGTTTTCACTCCTATTGAATCCATACATGGATTTAGGCTACTTTTAAATTAGATCTCCAAGCAGTGCAATCAATTTGTGTTGGTATTGACTAGTGAAATTATAGTCTTTCCAGGCAGTGCTTGTGGTAAAGACTCCACTTGCCAATGCAGGAGACATAAGAGACATAAGTTGGATCGCCGGGTCAGGAAGATCTGGAGGAAGAGGAAATGGCACCCTAAAATCCCATGGACAGAGTGGACTGGTAGGCTACAGTCCATGGAGTCTAAAGAGTCAGACACCACTGAACATCTGAGCCACAGTGAAATTATAGGTCTCTGCCATTTCTCCTAAAAACCCTCAGTGATTCTATTTATAAGAGATTAAAAAAAAAAAAAAATTTCTGGAGAGGGAAGCTGTGGTTTAAGGCACAACATTTTCCTGCTGACCTGAGGTTAGCAAGGGGTTGGGAACTCACCATACACTGTTCCCTTTAATCCATTTAATCCTAGAAAGGATTTCAAATTTTATAAATGGGGAAGGTGAGACTTAGAGAAATTGAATATATTGCTCCTTAGAACACAGAGTAAGTGCTAGAAACACATTCAAATTTTAAGTTGGATAGGTTATAATAATATATTCATTGTACAGTCAAGTATTTAATTTGAGATCTCTTGACAAACTTTAAATTGCATATGTATTAAATAAAAGTAAATAACATTTAAGAAAGAAAAAACAGCATCTATCATGTGTCACCATTAAATTCATTCTTTCATTAATTCCTATTTTATTTTTTCATAGATTTAGAAAAATATCATTTTACACATTATCTTGAATACTTCAGGTTTCTTTTGTTCTTCAGAGAGCATTTCTGAAAATGGTCGCTTTTGAGACTTTGAAATTGGGGATTAAAAAGGCCACTACTAATTTTAAGGATTGATAGATTAGATCTGAGTTAATTAAGATAGGACAAACTGCTGTCCCTTTCAAAATGGCTCAAATAGCTGTGAATTATTACAATACTATGGGAAAATGAGAAGATCTAACAATTTTTAAAAAATCAGAAAAACTTATGACCACAAGTATGTTACTGTTAATTTATATTTTGCCTCCAACATTTGTTGCATACTCTACATTTTTATGAAGGCTGTAGTAATGTGATCAGAGAGTTTTGTAATATTGACAAGAGGCAGTGTGAAAGTCATGAATATAGAAAGATTGCTTTGGGACAAAGTTAAAGAGAAATTGATGGCTTTAATAATGTCAGAGACAAAAGGCATTGGACAAGCTGAGTAGCATTTAAAATAGTTATTAAACTTGGTCTGTAATTTTTCATAGGAAAGTTGCTTTAATGACAAAGGAAGTCATAATACAAGCAGAACAATCCAGATGCCACTGTGAGTCTGTACTACTTCAGAGACATTTATATTCTTACCGTTAAGCTTTCTTACAAGCCTTTCTAGCAGTGCAGCTGTATGAATAATTTGTGGAAGACCAGTGATAGAATCCTTCCAAAGAATAGAGGATAATGGCATCAAGAAAAGGAAAAAAAGATATCCAACGATTAATTGTTTACATCCCTGTGACCTGACAATTTGCCTTAAATTCACTTTCGTTTTCAGTCAGAATGCAGTCAGGGTATTGGGTCAGTGATTGCTGTCCTCTAACTATAAAGTCTGACTTCCAAAATACCTAGGATGTGTCAAAATTTTTGGCAATAGTGCAGCAGCTGCCAAAGGAAGATCATAGAATGAAGAGTCAAGGCTGACAGAAAGGTAGAGCTTAGTGTTACCAGGATATGTACATTTTCCATTAGGTCATTTCTGCTATTAGATTAAGGCTTCCTTGGTGGCTCAGTAGTAAAGAATCCATCTGCCAATGCAAATGATGTGTGTTTGATCGCTGGGTGGGGAAGCATCCCTGGAGCAGGAAATGGCAATCCACCCCAGTATTCTTGCCTGGAGAATTCCATGGACAGAGGAGCCTGGCAGGCCTCAAGTCCATGGTGTTGGCAAAAATTTGGCACAACTAAGTGACTGAGCACACATTCACTATTAGGTTAGATAGCATGTTAAATTAAAAGGATTCTATTAGATATTTCAAAATATTGAGTAAAATACTGATTTATTCTCATCCAATAAAGTTACTATGTTTTTAAGAAATATATTCATAGGCCTTTATTGCCCAGTTTTAAGCTTGTTATTATTATCATTAAATATTTCATGGTTTTGAGCATATTTCTTTTTATAACTGATTCTAAAATTTTCCAGAAATGTAACTATACTAATCATACTTTATTATCTTTAACTCATTGTTTTTTACTTTTAATTTAATACTTTCTAGTATCAGAGACCCATTTCTATTTCTAATTTCTATAATTAGCTAAAAATAGCCTTATCTATGTATTCTTAGAGTTACTAGTTCTCCATATATATAAAGCATTCAATTTTTTTTTTACCATTTATGCCCTAATAATTATTAGATAAATATTAGTTTAGTTTAGTCACAGTTCAGTTCAGTTCAGTTCAATCACTCAGTTGTGTCTGACTCTTTGGGACCCCATGAATCGAAGCAGGCTCCCTGTCCATCACCAACTCCCAGATTTCACTCAGACCCACNGGTTGGATCTCCTTGCTGTCCAAGGGACTCTCAAGAGTCTTCTCTAACACCACAGTTCAAAAGTATCAATTCTTCAGCACTCAGCTTTCTTTATAGTCCAACTGGCACATCCACACATGACTGCTGGAAAAACCATAGCAGTGATTTTAGAGCCCAAGAAAATAAAGTTTGTCACTGTTTGCACTTTTTCCCATCTATTTGCCAGGAAGTGATGACTAGATGCCATGATCTTAGCTTTTTGAACGTTGAGTTTTAAGACAGCTTTTTCACTTACCTCTTTTCATCAAAAGGCTCTTTAGCTCCTTTTCACTTTCTGCCATAAGGGTGGTATCATCTGCATATGTGAGGTTATTGATATTTCTCCTGGAAGTCTTGATTACAGCTTGTGCCTCACCCAGCCAGCATTTCACATGATGTACTCTGCATATAAGATAAATAAGCAGGGTGACAATATACAGTCTCAATGTACTCCTATCCCAATTTGGAACCAGTCCATTGTTCCATGTCCAATTCTCACTGCTGTTTCATGATCTGCATACAGATTTCTCAGGAGGCAGGTAAAGTGGTCTGGAATTCCCATCCCTTTAAGAATTTTCCACAGTTTGTTGTGATCCACATAGTCAAATGCTTTAGTGCAGTCAATGAAGCAGAAGTAGATTTTTTTTTTTTCCCCTGGAATTCTCTTGCCTTTTCTATGATCCAATGGATGTTGGCAATTTATCTCTGGTTCCTCTGCCTTTTCTAAATCCAGCTTGAACATCTGGAGGTTCTTAATTATCTTTTAGATAACAGACATCCTACCAAATGTAAAATTTTATCTCATTGTGGCTTTGATTTGCATTTCCCTGAAAATCAATGACATTGAACACCTTTTTATGAACATGTTTGCCATTGTATATCTTCTTTGGAAAAATGTTTATATAGATGACTTGTCCATTTTTTTCCTATTAAGTTGTATGAGTTTTCTGAGTATTTTGGCTTAACTCCTTATTTGATAAAGGTTTACAGATGTTTT
The DNA here is from genome assembly GCA_006410875.1 of Neotragus pygmaeus. NCBI lineage: Eukaryota > Metazoa > Chordata > Mammalia > Artiodactyla > Bovidae > Neotragus > Neotragus pygmaeus. The sequence goes on along the minus strand of SJYV01028989.1, from coordinate 109,947 downwards.
GTCCCATTCTGTATGTTGACTTATGTTTTTTTTCTGTACAGAAATGGTTCTTTGCTTTTTAATTGCTGAATTACAAATGTTCATCATATAATCCAGATACTAGTCAAATAATAGGTATCATTTGCATTTTTCCCTTTTTTGTCAGTTGTACTTATACTTTCTTGATAGTGTCCTGGGAAGATTCAAAAATTTTTGTTTTGATGAAGTCCATTTTGCCTATTTTTTGTTGTTGCTAATGTTTTGGGGTCATATCTAAGAAACCATGGTTAAATACAAGGTTATAAAGATTTACTCATGTTTTATTATGACAATTGAATTGTTTTAGCTGTTGCATTTAGGTCTTTGATTCACTTTGAGTTCATATTTATTCAGGTGTGAAGTAGGAATCCACATGCATTGTCTTGCATGTGGATATCCATTTATTCTAGCCTCAATTTTTAAAAGACTGTTTCTTGGCATCCTTGTAAAAATTGAGTTGACCATAGATATATGAACTATCTCTTGTGTTCCTTATCTAATTTCATAGATGTGTATTTTTATCTTACTTCCACTACCACATTTTTTGACTACTGTACCTTAGTAATATGATTGGAAGTGGGGAGATATGAGAGTTCCAGTTTCTTTCTTCTTTTTAAGGATTGCTTTGTCTCTTTGGGGAGCCTTGTACTTCCCTATTATTCTGAAGATTAGCTTTTCCATCTCTACTAAAACAATGTTATGAATTTTGATAGTGGTTACATTGTATTTACAGGTCAATTTTGGATTATTGCCATCTTGCCAGTTCTTATTATGTTACCAATTAATTGAGTCCTTGAACACATGATGTCTTTCCATTTATTTAGGTTTTCTTTAAATTCTTTTAACATGTTTTGTAGTCTTCAGTGTAAAAGTCTCATACCCTTTTGGTGAAATTTATTTCTAAATATTATATTTTTAATGTATACCGTAAGTAGTATTATCCTAAATTCTTTTCCTTAATTTTTGTATTAATTTATTTTTAATTGGAGGATAATTGTGTTACAATATTATGTTGGTTTCTGCTGTACAGCAACATGATTCAGCCATAGGCATACATATGTCCACTCCTTCTGGATGCCCCCTTCAACCTTCCACCACATCCCACCCTTCAATGGTGTCACAGAGCACCAGGTTTGAGTTCACTGCATAACAGAGATAATTTCCACTGGCTATCTGTTTTATATATGGTATTTTATGTGTTTCAGTGCTACTCTCTCAATTTGTCTCAACCTCTCTTTTCTCCACTGTGTCTACAAGTCAGTTCTCTATATCTCTATCTCCACTGCTGCCCTATAAACAGCCATCGGTATTATCTTTCTAGATCACATATGTATGCATTAATATATGATACTTGTTTTTCCTTTTTCTGACTTACTTTGCTCTGTATAACAGGCTCTAGGTTTATCCACTTCATTAGAACTGACTCAAATGTTTCCCTTTTTATGGCTGAGTAATATTCCATTGTATATGTGTACCACAACTTCTTTATCCATTCATCTGCTGATGGACATCTAGGTGGCTTCCATGTCCTAGCTATTGGGGTACCTGTGTATTTTCCAGTTATGTTTTCCTCAGAGTCTATGTCCAGTAGTGAGATTGTTGAGTCATATGGTAGTATTATTCCTAGTGTTTTAAGGAATCCTCATACTGTTGTCCATAGTGGCTGTATCAGTTTACATTCCCGCTAACAGTACAATAGAGTTCCCTTTTCTCCACACTCTCTCCAGCACTTATTGTTTGTAGATTCTTTGATAATGGCCATTCTGACTAGTGTGAGGTGATCCCTTATTTTAGTTATGATTTGCATTTCTCTAATAATGAGCAATATTGAGCATCTTTTCTTTTGTTTTTAAATGTAAATTTATTTATTTTAAGCACCTGTATGTTTTCTTTTGGAGAAGGCAGTGGCACTCCACTCCAGTACTCTTGCCTAGAAAATCCCATGGGTGGAGGCGCCTGGAAGGCTGCAGTCCATGGGGTCGCTGAGGGTCAGACATGACTGAGCAACTTCACTTTCATTTTTCACTGTCATGCATTTCTTTGTAGAAACATCTATTTAGATCTGCCTACTTTTTGATTGGTTTGCTTGTTTGTTTTGGTATTGAGCTGCATGAACTACTTGTATGTTTTGAAGATTAATCCTTTGTCATTTGTTTCATTCACTTTTATTTTCTCCCCTTCTGAGAGTTGTCTTTCCAACCTGGTTATAGTTTTCTTTGCTGTGCAAAGGTTTTCAAATATAAAGTTCTCATAGGTGCTTGGGTTTATCTCTGGGCTTTCTATCTTGTTCCATTGATCTATATTTCAGTTTTTGTTCCAGTACCATACTGTCCTGATGACTATAACTTTGTANTCCAACCTGGTTATAGTTTTCTTTGCTGTGCAAAGGTTTTCAAATATAAAGTTCTCATAGGTGCTTGGGTTTATCTCTGGGCTTTCTATCTTGTTCCATTGATCTATATTTCAGTTTTTGTTCCAGTACCATACTGTCCTGATGACTATAACTTTGTAGTATAATCTGAAGTCGGGAAGCTTGTTTCCTCCAGCTCCACTCCTCTTTCTTAAGATTTTTTTTTTCTTGCCATTTGGAGTCTTATGTACCATAAGTGGAATTGTTATTGTAATTTTTTTAAAGATGCTATAGCAAGGAAAAGCTTTTCCTTTTCTCCCATTTAAGTATTTACTCAGTTATTTATATAATTGAATTCTTAGAGTCTTATTTTTGTACTCCTTCATAACCTATAATTGTCTTGCTGCTGTGGCTGCTGCTAAGTTGCTTCAGTCATGTCTTACTCTGTGCAACCCCATAGAGAGCAGCCCACCAGGCTCCCCCGTTCCTGGGATTCTTCAGGCAACAACATTGGAGTGGGTTGCCATTTCCTTCTCCAATTCAAGAAAGTGAAAAGTGAAAGTGAAGTCACTCAGTTGTTTCCGATACTGTGAGACCCCATGGACTGCAGCCCACCAGGCTTCTCCGTCCATGAGATTTTCCAGGCAAGAGTACTGGAGTGGGGTGCCATTGCCTTCAATGCTCCAATTATTTTGTATATGTTAAATGAAAGCCCCTTTAAACTGATTTTGTATTTTCTGATATGTTTTTCTCATTCCTTAAGGACCTCTTTAGTTATTGAAACAAGATATCCTGGGCTTACCTTGTATTTCACCTGGTACAGTCTCAAAATAGCTTTTGTCCAGGGACCACTCGCACATGTTCAGTTCATTTCAGTCACTCAGTCGTGTCTGACTCTTTGCAACCCCATGAATCGCGGCACACCAGGCCTCCCTGAACATCACCAACTCCCAGAGTTCACTCAGACTCATGTCCATTGAGTCAGTGATTCCATCCAGCCATCTCATCCTCTGTTGTCCCCTTCTCCTCCTGCCCCCAATCCCTCCCAGCATCAGAGTCTTTTCCAATGAGTCAGCTCTTTGCATGAGGTGGCCAAAGTACTGGAGCTTCAGCTTCAGCATCATTCCCTCCAAAGAAATCCCAGGGTTAATCTCGTTCAGAATGGACTGGTTGGATCTCCTTGCAGTCCAAGTGACTCTCAAGAGTCTATTCCAGCACCACAGTTCAAAAGCATCAATTCTTCGGCTCTCAGCTTTCTTTGCAGTCCAGCTCTCACATCCATACATGACCACTGGAAAAACCATATGTTAGTGGATACTAAATTACTTAGATTTGCAAACTGAGACCTTGTAAAAATGCATAACATCATTAACATATACAATTGCTATTTTTCTTTGTTTCAGAAAATCAAGTGGCATATATGGATACTAATAATTTTCTTTTCTGTTTCTAATTTTAGTCCCTCCAGTAATCCGGGTGTATCCAGAGAGTCAAGCCCGAGAACCTGGAGTTACTGCAAGTCTTAGGTGCCATGCAGAAGGCATACCAAATCCTCAGCTTAGCTGGCTGAAGAATGGAATCGATATTACACCAAAGCTGTCCAAGCAACTCACACTTCAAGGTACTTTTTATTTGCATTTTTTTTTCTTAAATAACAAAGCAGAAATTTCATACTAGAATTTATAACATATTTTACGTTCTTTGAATAAAAGAGAAAGTGATATTTGGTGGCATGTATGCAATGAATATGAAAAAAAGTTATGTTAGTACCTAAGACATTATATTTGAAATAATACTTTAATAGTTTTAATGTTTTAAATAATAGTCTTGTCATAATGATTAGTTATGTCATTATTTTTATAAGTAAAATATTCTTTTTCTTCTAAAACTTATCCTCTAAATTATAGCAGATATGCTGAACAGAATAATTGAATTTCTTCATTTCAGAAGAGACAATTTATATGTTTAAATCATACATTAAAATATGTATTACAGAATATGTCAATAATATAGAAATTTTTTAGGAAAAATAGCACACTTTGCAAATGAACAAACAAAAAAAATCAAAATGTTACTAAATATGTTTCACATTTGTGTTGTTTTAAAGTGATGAAGTTCTTGCAGTCTAATATATAAAATATTCTACATGTTCTAATAATCTAATATGCAGCTGTGATTAGTCATTATACAGTTTACAATAATCACACATGTGTAGTATGTAAAAAACAGATACCTTTATCATGTCAAATAATCAAAATAATGCAAAATTAATTGCATATAGTTTGATTATCTTAGTAAGTAATAAAATTTACAGACCTTATTTCCATTGTCAAAAGTAGCCCAGGAAGAGTCATTTTACTGAAGTATCTGTTACATGGCATTACATTCCTTATTCCATGCCTTTAAATTCCTTCTATTCATACTGTTAGAAATGAATATATTTTCCTTATTTCTATATGAATATACTGCTGTTGCTGCTGCTGCTAAGTTGCTTCAGTCATATCTGACTCCACGTGACCCCATAGCAGCCCACCAGGCTCCCCCGTCCCTGGGATTCTCCAGGCAAGAACACTGGAGTGAGACTATTATTCAATTTAGAGAGTGAATGCAATTTATTAGCATAAATTTTTAAATAAACCTTTTAAAAACATTTACTTATCTATTTTTGAAAATCAAGAATGACATATGAGAGTATTTTTGATCTTTCGAAGCTGAATCCTGACAATGTTATATTAATATAAATAGGCAAAATAAATTTACATGTTTACTTCTCTGATTGTGTCTTGGTGCCTATTATCTGAGAAGAAGATTGATCTGATTAACAGAAATCAAATTGAGTAAAAGTCTAATTAGCTTCTGATTTTGCAATCTCTTGTCCACTTGATAACAGCAAACCATATTCTATGAACATAATATAGTCTTGTTTTAGAAATGTGTGTGTGCTGTGTGTGTTGAGTCACTTCAGTTGCCTCTGACTCTCTATGACCCTTTGGAATATAGTCTGCCAGGCACCTCTGTCCATGGGATTCTCCAGGCAAGAATACTGGAGTGAGTTGTCATTTTCTCCTCCAGGGGATTTTGCCAGCCCAGGGATCCAACCCATGTCTCTAATGTCTTCTGCATTGGCAAGCAGGTTCTTTAACACTAGGACCACCTGGGATGCCCTTTATATGAGAAGGGAAATTTGGGAAGTTAGTTACAATCATCACTCAACTTTGAAAGAATGAGGACATTTGTAAAATGGCTATTATCATTTTTTAAAAATAAAAGAAGTTAGGTTAAGTTTTAAGAGGCTAGGACAAGTAATAAAAGTTGATTTGGGAGCGCAACCTAAGAAAAGAATCTGGTGCACAGGAGTGTGAATTTCCATGTGGCTTTGTGTATGTTGACACGATAACAAATTCTATGGTTATTTAATTATCTGTTTATTCATAAGATGATTATTTGTTACTTCTATGTGAAGTCTAAGTCTAGGCACTAACTGAATAACTATGTAAATGGATGGGATGTTATGAGAAGTAAAATTCTAGAAAAGAAGAAATATTTTATTGGCAGCCAAATCAAGAGAATATCAGAAGGAGACTAATAATTAGCAAAAAGATGAGAACAAATGATACCACAGAAGGAAAGAAAAGAAAGCCAAAACTGGGAAACAGTTCATCAATGCTATATGCACAGTCAAGGAAGATCATTAAAATATATTCATTGGTTAGTGATTAGTTTGTCCCTGTGGCATTTAAAAAATCAGTTTGCAGTGTCCTTAGAGATGAAAGATAGGAATAAAAATATCTTTCAAAATTTTGAAAGGTGGAAAAAGAAAAGGTAGTAGCTTCTGGTGAAAAGGTTTAGGACTGGTGAAGTTATTTCTTACTTCTTGGACAGTTTATTTTGGTTTGAAAAGATATAGGTGAAGAGAAAGATATGTGGACAATGGAGCAGGTGAAAGATGGACAAATTTTTGTGGAAATCAACAACAAAGAAGGAGGGGATGATCTTGGAATGAAGCATAGAAACTTTCCTTTGAGAAGTAAATAAAAATGAAGATGTTGATGAAAACAGAAAGTTTGGATTAATTTCTTTATTTTTTAGCTTTTATTGAAATAAAGTTGACCTAAAATTTGTGTAAATTTAAGGCTGTCTCTTATACACATCTTTCTTTATAGTCCAACTGGCACATCCACACATGACTGCTGGAAAAACCATAGCAGTGATTTTAGAGCCCAAGAAAANAATTTCTTTATTTTTTAGCTTTTATTGAAATAAAGTTGACCTAAAATTTGTGTAAATTTAAGGTGTACAACGTGATGAATTTTTTAAACTTATATACTGTAAAATTATTTGATTAACTTTCTAATCGCGTATATGTATATAATGATTTAAAGAGGAGAATCACCTGCTTAAATTAAGAAGTTATTATTTGCTAGAAAACATTAAACAAAGAAAAACGATTTGAAATAAAAGTAAAGTTGGTTATGAAATGCATTTAACTGTAAAGGTAAAGTAACATTCTATAAACTGAATATTGTGAATTTGAAATTTTGTAAATTTCCTTATGTAATAGTCTAGTAATATATTTAAAAAGTAAGTGCAGGGGACATCATTTTGTTCTAGTTCTGAAACCAGATGTGTCAGGATGATAAATAAACCAGAAAATTGGTAGCTTTGGCTATGGAATAGAAAATATCTAGAAATGCTAGCTAATGTAGGAAAAGAGTGAAAGACAAGTGCATAAGTTAGAAAAACATATAAGAATTTTGGGAAGAGAAAATTTGAGGAATAAATTAACTTAAGGATTTCAAAAGTTCAAGAGAATTCACATTGTTAAGTGTGCAGGTNAAATGCTAGCTAATGTAGGAAAAGAGTGAAAGACAAGTGCATAAGTTAGAAAAACATATAAGAATTTTGGGAAGAGAAAATTTGAGGAATAAATTAACTTAAGGATTTCAAAAGTTCAAGAGAATTCACATTGTTAAGTGTGCAGGTCTTTGGAGAGGGTCATGTTTCACACACACAAAAAAGCTGATCTGGGCTAAAATATTGATACTTTGTTTCCTCCCCACCTTCTAGAGCATGGGTTTACAAATGAAGGACCCCAGACCAAATCTGGAAAGCTGCCTATTTTTGTAAATAAAGCAATGTTTTTGCTTGTTTTCTGTTTTTAGTTCAGAGCCACACACATTTTTAAAAATATTGTCTTTGGCTGTTGTCATGCTGCTATGGCAGAGGTGAGTAGTTGGCACAGAGACTATGTAGTGCACAAAGTTAAATATATTTACCATCTGGCCTTTTTGAGAAAAGCAAAAGCAAACACAAAAACCTGCCAGCTGCTTTGGAGAAGTGATCCTCAACAAATGGTTGAATGGAAGTGTGCAGGTTTGAGTGATTTCAGTGATTAGCCTTCCCCAAACACTCACTGCCTCTCCATATCCCCATAGGGATGATATTTAAGCTCTTTTCCCATTGGTTTGTTACCTTCTCTCCCCAAATAGCCACTCTGATTATTTGATCCCCATCTCTATCAGGAAGAGTCATGCTCCTTTTTACTGCAGATAGAACATGGTTGTCCCCGTGATTGGATAACATGGAGTATATACATAAACCCACCCACCCACACACACACACACACACACACACACACACACACACACATAGAAAAAAAGAAAGTAAAAGAAAAGATGCAAACCTAAACAAACGAGCACTAAAAACATTGAAACTTAGGCCATGATAGAACAGAAGTCCAGCACTTATTTTGAGGGGTGTAAATTGCATAAGATCATTCTAGGAGCTTAAGATTCCTCATCTGATAATTAGTTATTATCCAGGACTATTAAGGGATAATGTATGTAAAGGGTTCCCAGATGGCTCAGTGGTAAAGAATCCACCTGCCAACACAGGAGATAAGGATCCAATCCCTGGGTAGATGCCATAGAGTAGGAAATGGCAACCCACTCCAGTATTCTCGCCTGGAAAATCCCATGGACAGAAGAGTCTGCAGGCTGCAGTCCATGGGGTTGCAAAGAGTTGGACAAGATTGAACAACTGGGTATGCACGCATATGTAAAAGTACCTCATGTTCTGCCAATGTATAGTAAATGGGTAATTATACCCTTGTTTACACTTTGAGGAATGCAACTCATTATTCAGAGATTAGCTTCAAATATTCTTTTACCAAGATTTAAAAATTGGATTGATCAATCCCTTAACCCTTTGGTTGACAATGATGATATCAATTCCATGTGATAATATTGCTTAGATTAGGTATATTTCTTAAAAACAACTGAAAATCTTGCAAAGGAATTATGTATATTTTCTTTCTGTCCCCTATACTTAATAATTCCTAATGTATAATGCAGACACAATTATATGCTTGCTCAATGGAATGGCTTTATACTTATAAAATATAGCTCACTTAATTCCTTTATGACATGTATTTTTACATATATTATCTGTGAATGAACCATATTGGTATTAATTAAAACTGTTGTAAAAGCTGAGGACAAAGTGGATCCTGAATGTTAAAAATGAATACGGAAATGAAATTATAGCTATCAACATGTAACACTTCTTATGCAAGGTAGGGAGTATGAAATGAATATAAAATATACTGTGTGTGCTTTTGATAAGTAATATTGGGATCTCTGTAATAGAATGACAGCGCAATTTATGAAACACTTGAATGCATTATAAATAACTTAGCATGTCTCCAAAGCATAGAAGTAGGAAGGAAAACAGTTTAATTAGGACAAGCTAAATGAACTATTTGACTGTGTAATCAGAAATGATTGTACCAAAGCTGAAATTGTAGCTTACAAGTTGCATTTGCCTTCTGTTTTCAGCAAATGGCAGTGAGGTTCATATTAGCAATGTGCGCTATGAAGATACGGGAGCATACACGTGTATCGCAAAAAATGAAGCAGGAGTGGATGAAGACATCTCTTCTCTTTTTGTGGAAGATTCTGCTAGAAAGACCCGTATGTATTAAATACACACGCACACACACACACACACACACACGGTAAAAAAAATCTGCTTCAATGCGGGAGACCCAGGTTCAATCCCTGAGCTGGGAAGATCCCTTGGAGAAGGGAATGGCAAGCCATTCCAGTATTCCTGCCTGGAGAATCCCATGGACAGAGGAGCCTGGTGAGTTACAATCCATGGAGTTGCAAAGAGTCAGACACGACTGAGTGATTAACACATACACACACACATCATACTCAACTTTAAAACTAAGCTTTTTTCAGAAACAGTAGCATCAGAAAATGCTAAGAAATGATTAATTAAAAATAAACAAACAAAAGCAGTTTTCATATATAGGAAGGATAGAATTCTTGAAATATTAAAAGTAGGTTGAAAGATTAAGTACAAGAATGTGAAATGCTCAGTATGACATGAAAATGATTTTTTTGTGTGTGTGGCAGATGTGTATAAGCTATTTTGAGTCCTGTCTTCCCATTTGCTTATACAGGAAATTAAATCCTTTGCAAATTCCCTCTCCTCAATGATTTGGGATTCTTAATCCCACAATACAGCCAAGGGGTATCCTACAAGCTTAATACCATAATATCATTCTTTTTCTCTCTTCTGCACTGTAGTCAGTGGTCCAATAGCTGTACATCAAACTTTTTCTGCCGCAAGTAGGGAAGTAAGCCACCTGAAACATCCACTGCCCTGGCACCAATACATCATGGGCTATTCTCTACTTAATGCTTGAAATCCTTTGTTACCATTGTACATGTCTCCTGATTTTCTCATGAAGTTTTAAGAAAAATGTAGTGTCCTACTTAAAAATTTTTACCTGGTGAAAGGAATATGATGGGAAGGAGATACTAAAGATGAATTTTTGGTTACAGCTGAACAATAATATTTAGAACACAAAGTACTCCTGTACCGTTGATCAAGTGAGCTACCTATAGGGAAAGACTCAGACACTTTCTTCCTCTGGTACACGTGGCACACATGGCTATTTTCAGATTCTTTCTCAATTTGCTTGGACTGACAATTCTCATTCTCCTTGCTCCAAAGTAATGTCTGTCTACATCTCATATTAGTCTAAGTTTTTCAGGGACTCTGATTTGAGAATCCTTTATATGCTAATTTCTCTGAGCCTCAATTTTAGACAAGGTTCAAGCATTGTCCCTTGGATGTGGAGTATAATTTTTGGGGGAATCCAACATTCTCCTGTCAATGGTTGTTCATAAGCTTGTTGAATTTTGGGGTTCTCACCATAGAAGATGAGCTTATATCCTTCTACTCTGCCATCTTAATAATACAGTACTTGGGTGCAGTTTCAAAAATGACAGAATGATCTCTGTTCATTTCCAAGGCAAACCATTCTGTATCACAGTAATCCAAGTCTATGCCCTGACCAAAAATGCCAAAGAAGCTGAAGCTGAATGGTACTATGAAGATTTAAAAGACCTTCTAGAACTAACACACACAAAAAAGAGAGATGTCCTTTTCATCATAGGGGACTGGAATGCAAAAGCAGGAAGTCAACAGATACCTGGAAAGCAGGCAAGTTTTACCTTGGGGTTCAAAATGAAGCAGGGCTAAAAAAGTTTTGCCAAGATAATGCATTTGTCATAGCAAACACCCTCTTCCAGCATCACAGGAGACAACTCTACACATGGACATCAAGAGATGGTCAATACCAAAATCAGATTGATTATATTCTTTGCAGCTGAAGATGGAGAAACTCTATTCAATCAGCAAAAATAAGACCAAGATTGACTGTGGCTCAAATCATGAACTCCTTATTGCCAAGTTCAGATTTGAATTGAAGAAAGCAGGGAAAACCACTATGCGATTCAGGTATGACCTAAATCAAATCCCTTACAATTATACAGTGGAAGGAATAAATAAATTCAAGGGACTAGATCTGATAGAAAGAGTGCCTGAAGAACTATGGATGGAGGTTCATAACACTACACAGGAGGCAGTGATCAAAACCATCCCCAAGAAAAAGAAATGCAAAAAGGCAAAATGATTGTCTGAGGAGGCATTACAAATAGCTGAGAAAGGAATAGAAGCAAAAAGCAAATGAGAAAAGGAAAGATATATCCATCTGAATGCAGAGTTACAAAGAAGAGCAAGGAGAGATAACAGAGCCTCCCTCAGGGATCAATGCAAAGAAATAGAGGAAAACAATAGAATGGGAAAGACTAGAGATCTCTTCAAGAAAATTAGAGATACCAAGGGAACATTTCATTTAAAGATGGGCACAATAAAGGTCAGAAACT
>SJYV01028989.1:84995-97543 GCA_006410875.1 Neotragus pygmaeus | reverse complement strand
TAAAAGATACTTACTCCTTGGAAGAAAAGTTATGACCAACCTAGATAGTATATTCAAAAGCAGAGACATTACTTTGCCAACTAAAGTCCATCTAGTCAAGGCTATGGTTTTTCCTGTGGTCATGTATGAATGTGAGAGTTGGACTGTGAAGAAAGCTGAGAGCCGAAGAATTGATGCTTTTGAACTGTGGTGTTGGAGAAGACTCTTGAGAGTCCTTTGGACTGCAAGGAAATCCAACCAGTCCATTCTGAAGGAGATCAGCCCTGGGATTTCTATGGAAGGAATGATGTTAAAGCTGAAACTCCAGTACTTTGGCCACCTCATGCGAAGAGTTGACTCATTGGAAAAGACTCTGATGCTGGGAGGGATTGGGGGCAGGAGGAGAAGGGGACGACCGAGGATGAGATGGCTGGATGGCATCACTGACTTGATGAGCGTGAGTTTGATTGAACTCTGGGAGATGGTGATGAACAGGGAGGCATGGTGTGCTGCAATTCATGGGGTCGCAAAGAATCGGACACGACTTAGTGACTGAACTGAACTGAACTGAATATTAAGTTATATGTATATACAAAATTTTCTTTATCCATTGATTTGTCAGTAGTTATTTGGGTTATTTCCATATCTTGCATTGTGTGAATAATACTGTGTACAGCTATGTCTTTGATTCTGATTTCAGTTTTCAGGTTTTTTTTTCGATATACATCTACAAGTGGGACTGCTGGATCATGTGATAGTTTTATATCTAAACTCCGTGATGTTTTCCATAGTGGCTAAATCATTTTAAATACCTACAAACGAGTCTAGACCTTCCAATTTCTCCACATCCTTTCCAATACTTTTGTCTTTTGCTATTTTGATAGGTATGAAAATAATATCTTATTTTGGTTTTGATTTGCCTCCCTGATGATTAGTGGTGTAGAACACTTTTTTATGTGATTTATTGGCCATTTGTATGCCTTTGAAAAATGTCTATTTATGTTCTTTGCTTATTTTTAAAAGGGGCTATTATTTTTTACTATTGAGTTATTGGAGTCCCTTTTTTTGAAAATTAAATGCTTATCAGATATAAAGCTTGAATATATTTTCTCCCATTCCACAGGTAGTTTTTTCACTCTGTTGATTTCTTATTTTGCTGTGCAGAAGCTTTTAAATTTGANATTTTTTACTATTGAGTTATTGGAGTCCCTTTTTTTGAAAATTAAATGCTTATCAGATATAAAGCTTGAATATATTTTCTCCCATTCCACAGGTAGTTTTTTCACTCTGTTGATTTCTTATTTTGCTGTGCAGAAGCTTTTAAATTTGACATATTCTAACTTGGCTATTTTTGCTTTTTTTACATGTGCTTTTGAGAAAGTTATAGGCCAATATACCTGAGGAATATAGTTACAAAATTCTTCTATAGGATATCAGTGAACTGAATCCAGTGACACATGAAAAAGAACATACACCATTGTCAAATGGGATTTATCCCTGGGATGCAAGAATTGTTTAACATAAGGAGATTAGTTAATGTGATTTGCACATTAACAAAGTATACTATAAAAATCATTTGATCATCCAATAGATGCAAACACAACATTTAAAACATCTTTTTATAATAAAAGTTCTTTTTACAACACTCTTTTGCAATAAAAATGCTCAGCAAACTAGATTGGAAAGAATTTACCTCAACATCGTTAAGCCCATAAATTTTTAAGCTCACCACTAACACGGTACTCAATGGTAAAAAACTAAAAATCGAAACAAAAAAAAATTTCCCTCTAAGATCAAGAACAAACCAACAGTACCCACTTTCATGCTTCTGGTCAGCATAATATTAGAATTCCTAGCCTTAGCAATTAGGCAAGGAAAATAAATAAAGGTCATTCAAATCCAAGGAAGGAGAAAAACTGTTTCAGCTTGCAAATTATATGACCTCAAATAGGTAGACCCCCAAAGACTCCAGATCCACACACACACAAAAACCTGTTAGAATTAATAAACATATTCAGTTAAATTACAGGATACAAATTCAACATACAAAATCAATTGTCTTTCTATATATTAACAGGGTATATTTGCGAGGCAATAAAGAAAAGAATTCCATTTTCAAATGCATCGAAAAGAATAAAATACCCAGGAAAAATTTGACCAAGGAGGTGAAAGCCCATACATTGAAAACTATAAGAAACTGATTAAATAAATTGAAAAAAACTCAAATAAATGGAGAGATATCATGATGCTCTGTGCTCATACATTAAAAGAATGAATATTTCTGAAACATCCATCCTAACCAAAGGAATCTCTGATCCAATGCTATTTCCATCAAAATCTCAGCAGCATTTTACAGAAATATATTTTCAAAACTCTAAAATTCACATGAAACAGCAAAAAAAAAAAAAAATCTAGGATAAATTTATCCCTTGAAAGGAAGAAAAACTTAAGAGTTGATTCAAAATACATTGCAAAGCTATAGTAATTAAAACAGCTTGTTATTGATATAAACAGAGACATGTAGACAAATGGAACAGAAAATAGAGCCTAGAAATAAATCACATATATGCAGTCAACTGACTTTGACAAGGGCTTCAGAATACTTATTGGCTAAATGATAGTCTTTTCAAAAATTGGTGCTGGGAAACAGTATCCACATGTAGAATAATGAAACTGGACCCCCATCTATACCATATACAAAAATTGGCTCAAAATAGTTAAAAGCTTAGGTATAAGACCTGAAAATGTAAACCTCTTCTAAGAAGACATAAGGGAGAAGCTTCCTGACATTGGTTTTGTTAATAAAACCAATGGATTTTAGCTGTAACACGGATACCCAGAACATCACTAATTCATGTCTATATTCTACTATTTTGTAAGCATGCAGACACAGTTTCTTTGTAATAACAAATTTATCTCTTATTTAAATAGAGACTTTTAATTTTTATTACATTTGTTTTCCATAAATGCGCTGCACCATTATCATAGATACGGTTATTAATGTGAAAGTAGCAATTTTTAGAAAGTAGTGCACATAATTAAAACCAGGATAGAGTTAAATAAGTAAGCTTACTGAGTATAATATTATCAATGATAAAAGAGAATAAACTGAAAGTGTGAGACTGTGTAGTACAAGGCAGTTTTCCTTGGGATGTTTCCTAGTACTCAATAAACTGTCAGAATTCTGTATAACACCACCAAAATATGGGGGAGGACACATCAGGGAAAACTACATCCTTTCATAAATCTCTAACTTAAGAACTGCTCTGGGTTCTCTTCTAGTAGTTCCATGTACAAAGGCTAATAATATTAATTACACAAGTCACATTTGTATGTTGACAGATAAATATTCTCAAAAACCCAGAGGAAACATTCACAGATCAATCAATGATGACTTCACTCTTTATTTGCACATATTAAAAATTATTGACATATTGACCTTCAGCAAAAATAATTTTGGAGGTCTTTTTTCCTTTGAGCAATGATGAGATACAAAGTAAAGTTGACCTTTGAAGAATGCAGGGCTTAGGAGACCCAACTGCATTTGCAGTTGAAAATCTGAGTGTAACCTTATAGGTCAGCCTTTGGTATCTGCAGTTCCACATCCATGGAGTCAACCAACCACAGAATGTATAATATTGTAGTAGATAGTTATTGGAAAACAACAACAACAACAAAGAAAAAAACCTGTATAAGTGGACCCACACAATTAAAACATGTTGTTTATGTATCAATTGTGTATCTAAAAAGCAGATTTCTCTAATTGAAGAGCATGAATTTTGCAGTAAGACATGAATTAGAATTATTTTTCTACCATATAATAATCCTATGACTTGGAGCTATGACTTAGCCTCTCTGAGCTTTAATATTCTTATCTGTAATAAGGCATAGATACTAATTCACTAAGACAATTCTGTGCAGATATAGAAAAGCACACACTGTAATACTGGACATTTTGCCAACTCCTACCAACTTTCTGAAAATAATTACTTCTTGCTAGAAACATTGATAAAAATCATTTTAGTAAGACTGGAAAATCTAGTAATTGTTTAGAAATCAGAAAGTTACCAAAATAAATGAAATTTGTATGTAGATTTATTGAAAGGGATAGATGTAGAGATAGATGTAGATAGAGATGTGAGTGTATATTAACACCTATAGTATTACATATCCAAATATAAAATATTATTATTGTCATCATACTGGAAATTGACCCTGCTGAGAAGAGTATTTTTTTTTCTTTAATGTAGATATTAAGATATTTTGAGTAAAAATAAATATTTTTCCAGGGTCCAATTTTGCTAGATTTAAAGCAANGACCCTGAATAGACATGGCCCCTAACCTTTCAGGGCTTCCCACGTAGCTCAGTCGGTAAAAGCATCTACCTGCAATGTGGGAGGCCTGGGTTAGATCCCTGGGCCTGGAAGATGCCCTGGAGGAGGACATGGTAACCCCCTCCAGTCTTCCAATTTTGCTAGATTTAAAGCAAAAGCTTTACTTTATTTCCCCTTTTCATTGGTCAATTTTCATTTCTGTTATGCTAAAACAATATGTGGTAAGATGCTTTTCTTCTGTTTTCATTTTGAAAGAGGCAGAGAAGAGGTATTGAATCTCATGTAGACAGCAATAAAAAGCAGAGAAAGATTTACAAGTTTGGGGCTAAATGACCCAATGCAGACTTTAACCATTGGTTCAGAATAATCATCTAGTTATTTTCTGTATAACTGAATTCTCATAGTAGTATCAGTCTCATTTTTTTTCTTATATTTCCCAGCAATATGATGCTGTTGAAAGACAGATTCATGCAAAACATCACAGTCCATGGGGATGATATTTGTTGTGTCTGGATCTTTGAATTGGAAAACCTTGAGTTATAGGTCCCAACATGCTGACAAAACTCACTGGAAGTTTTGTCATGTGACAAAACTTGAGCTACAAGAAAATGCTGTAAGATAATATAATCTCCAGTTACGTTAGGGTTAGGGCTTGATGACTAAGATTTAATGGAATGGTATACAGGGAGTATTTAAATGCAGAGAACTGTAGAAATGGGCCCTAGACAGTTGTGTAGTGCTTTTAACAGGGAGGAGAAGATGATTTGAAATATGTGAGGGGGTTTAGGCAGAGGTAGAAAGTTATTTATTTGGAAATATCTTGCACAGAGCACAAGCACTTAAAGCACTTCCATTCCCTCTGGAAGGCAATCCCCAGAGCATAACAATTCATCTTCAAAATTATGGTAAATGAAAAGCAATACGAATGTAGGCTACTCTGGAAAGCTTTCAAGCCTCTACAGGTGTTAAATACTAGGTGCTGATTATATGACATCTTTCTGGGATTTTAGTAAAAGATATGATTAACTTCTCACAAATATTGGAAGATAATATCTAAATATGTTACACTAGTATATATACATATGTACATATATACATATATATATACATATATACACACATGTTTTTTCTTTTCTGATTGTCACAAGCAATATTGCATTGGAAATANTGGAAATTCAGATTGCTTCCATGTCCATTATCCTGACAATTGACCATAGGGCTGCTTCTATTAATGTAGGGGTGCGTGTATGTTTTCACATTATACTTTTGCCTGGGTGTATGCCCAGGAATGGGATTGCTAAATCATATGGTGACTTAATTTTTAGTTTGTGAGGAACTTTCATATGTTTTCCATACTGGTTGCACCAGTTTACGAAACCATCAATAGTGTGGGATTTTCCACAACCTCTGCAGCATTCATTATTTGTAGACTTTGTAATGATGACCATTCTGACTCATGTGAGGTGATACCTTATTGTAGTTTTGATTTGCATTTCTCTAATAACTAGTTATATGAACATCTTTTCATGCCTATTGGCCATGGGTATTTCCTCTCTGGAGAAATGTTTGTTTGAGTCTTCTGCCAATTTTTTGATTGGATTGTTTGTTTTTTGCTGTTGTTGTTGTTGTTATTGAACTGTGGGAGCTGTTTGTATATTTTGAAAATTAAGTCCTTGTTTGGTCACATCATTTGCAAATATTTTCTTTCGGCCTGGATGTTGTCTTTTTGTGTTTGTTTGTTTTCCACTGCTGTGCAAATGGTTTTAAGCTTAATTATGTCCCATTTGTTTATTTTTGCTTTTATTTCTATTGCCTTGGGTGCCTGACTTAAGGAAACATTGGTACAATTCATGTCAGAGAATGTTTTGCCTCTGTTCTCTTCTAGGAGTTTTATGCTGTCTTGTCTTATAATTAAGTCTTTACGTCACTTTGAGCTCATTTTTTGGTAGGTACGAGGGTGTGTTCTAACTTCATTGATTTACATGAAGCTATCAAACTTTCCCAAAACCACTTGCTGAAGAGACTGCTTTTCCTCCTACTTTGTCAAAGATTAATTGTCCATAGCCATGTAGGTTGTTTCCAGGCTCTCTATTCTGTTCCATTGATACATATGTTTGTTTCTGTGCCAATACCATGCTGTTTTAATTACTATAGCTCTGTAGTATTGTCTGAAGTCTCAGTTGCTTGTGCCTCCTGCTTTGTTTTATTCCTCAAGATCTCTTTGGCTATTCTGAGCCTTTAGTAGTTCTATATAAATTTTAAGATTATTTGTTCTAATACTTGGAAAACGTCTTGGGTATTTTGATAGGTATTGCATTACCTGTAAATTTTTCTGAGTAGTTTGGCCATTTAGTAATATTAAGTCTTTCAATCCAAGAGTATGGGATATCATTCCATTTCTTTGAGTCATCTTCAGTTAGCATTATTAATGTTTTGTAGTTCTTATCAGTAAAGTCTTTTACCTCCTTGGCAAGGTTTATTCCTAAATATTTTATTTTTGGTGCAACTTTGATAGGTATTGTTTGTTAGCAATCTCTTTCTTATATTTCATTGTTGGTTTAAATAAATTCAACATATTTCTGTTAATCTTATATCCTACTATGTTGCTGAATTAGTTTATCAGTTCTAGTGGTTTTTGTGTGGAGTCTTTAGGGTTTTCTGTATATAGTGTGACATTACCTTCATATAATGACAATTTTTCCTCAACATGGGAATAATTCTGACATTGTCTTGGTTTCAGTCCAACTCACTTGTTTGTCAAGAGTATACTCTCTCTATCTGTTTGTGTTCAAGGATTTAAAAAAATATATATGAGCAGTAAACTGGCAACATGAAGCAGTCAAAGATGTATCTCCTTTCAGAACTCAGAAACCAACTTTACATAATCAGACAATGATTGACTCTTGCTTTCCCATGAGTTGCATAGGTCTTCCTCCTTTTCTTATTTTCTTGAATCCTGATCTGCATTATCACAAATTATCACAGGCTTAATTCTGTGTCATGGTACCTTTTGCTATGCATTCTTACAATTTTAGTTCTCTGTGCTCTTGATTTTCTAGTGTTTCTTGTGTTTGCAGTTTCTTGAATCAGAAAAACAATTTCTGATTCAAATTACCCTCCCCTAAAATAATATTATTATCCTACCTCATCAGTTCATTGAGATTAAAACCATGGAGTTGTGGCTAGTTTCTGGATTGTATGCCTTAATATAATCTTGGCACTATTGCCTAATCAACTAATGCTAGACACTAGATTGGAAATCTGTAGTCCTTGGATTATTGTCTTCAATCAGTGCTAAAAGAGTGACAGTTTCACTTAAAATTGGCTTTGAAATTGGCATATGGAATGCAGTGTATTTGGCATATCGTATATAGCTTTCCACCCCTAAAATAGTATATTTTAAATGTCTCATTTCCTCCACCATATGTACATTACAAGACATTTTGACTAACCATACATTTTTTACAGATACATTAAATTTTTATCTATATTTTCTTTTGACTTTGCCCTTTTAAATTGCCTTCTGAAGTTAAGTCAATTTTTAAAGTCCAAATGGAGAAACAGCTAGCTAAAACGTTACCCTCACATAAATATATCTTACCAAAAAGTGTTTTGCACTAGTGGAAACCTTACACTTTCAAAAGAGAAGGCTAATAAAAAAAACTTACTTAGTTGAAAGTGAAATAGTGAAGTCACTCAGTCGTGTCCGACTCTCTGCGACCCCGTAGACTGTAGCCTACCAGGCTTCTCTGTCTATGGGATTCTCTAGGCAAGAATACTGGAGTGGGTTACCATTTCCTTATCCAGGGGATCTTCCCAACCCAGGGATCGAACCTAGGTCTCTGGCATCGGAGGCGGACACTTTAACCTCTGAGTCACCAGGGAAGCCCTAAAGCAATTTGCACAGGAGTAGCCAAGGAAAATAGTTGTTCAGTACTATAACATGCTGCTCCATACTTGATGACAATATTGCTGTTGTTTATTTAATATTCACCCTCCACATGCATTTTCTCATAGAAATGGCACATACAACATGACATCCATCATTTGAACATAACTGAAAGTCCCTAACTTGCATAATAAGGCAATTTATCAAAAGGGCCTTAATAAAAGTTCCTTGTGTCTAGGTATCTGTTCCATTGAACCACATTTTCATTATAAGATATACATTATCTTCAAAAAGAATTTTACATTTCAATTAAGTCATGAATAAGCATTGAATAATGGAGGTCTATAGCTTTGAAGTTTTCATTATCTAATTATAAAGAAAGGATTTTAAGAGAGATTATATATGATACATTACAGAATGCCACAGATGTTTCACAGGATTCCAAATGTAGAGAAAAAGTGTCATTTAACTCAACTTTTGGTTGCAGGCAGGCTGCTGCTGCTGCTGCTGCTGCTGCTAAGTCGCTTCAGTCATGTCCGACTCTGTGAGACCCCACAGATGATAGCCCATTGGGCTCCGTCATCCCGGGGATTCTCCAGGCAAGAACACTGGAGTGGGTTGCCATTTCCTTCTCCAATGCATGAAAGTGAAAAGTGAAAGTGAAGTCGCTCAGTCGTGTCTGACTCAGCGACCCCATGGACTGCAGCCTACCAGGCTCCTCCATCCATGGGAGTTTCCAGGCAAGAGTACTGGAGTGGGATGCCATTGCCTTCTCCGTCCAGGCAGGCTACCTATAGATAAAAAGCTAAGCTGGAACTTAAAGGCCAACCAAGAGTATATTAGGTGAAGAATTTTATTGAGGGTATTCCTGCAGGTATAACATGTATAACAATGAAGAGATTCAAAATGACTTGATGTTTATAATGTGACTTTAGGATGACCTAGGCACATCGTGGAAGCCCATGTGTGCTATGCTAAGGATTTTGAGCTTACACAAACACACATACAAGTACATTATGTTTCTAAGCAAACGTGTGGCATTGTCAAGCCTGTGTTTATTATAGATAACTGTTTATATTGTATGAAGGACAAATTGATGTGACAAAATAAAGGCATTCCAATATATAAGTAGCTGTCAAAAGTTTAAAAATTATGAAATGACATTCCAATAGAAATAATGGATAAAGACATAAATAGAAGTTTTATTTGTATATTGCTAACATAGTCAATATAATTTATAAGCAAACCTAGTATATTTGTGAGATAACATTTATTCACATTTGGTAAGCTTGCATATATGTGTGTACACATACACACATATGCAGAAACAGTTCACCCTGAGTATGGTGGGATGAACTTTCATGGACAACTGGTAGTAATAACAGCAACCTTTCAGAAGTCAACTTTGGTAACACATGTCAACGTCTCTAAACATTACCACTCTAACTTTGTACAATCAATAGAACATGTTCTAAACAGACAATAACAATAAATGACATTTTAAAATTAAATAATTTCAGAATAAATTTTATTTTTCTTCTTGATCTAGGAATACTATAGGGTCCTATCTAGCATAATTTTAATGAATGTTATAGTTGATTTGTTATACATTTTTATTTTAGTAAATTATTGATATACTACACTTTGGGGCTATTATAAATAAAATCTTTCATTGTGTCTTCTAATTCTTACATAAGAAAGTGAAATTTGGAGTATTTATCTTGTGTCTTGTCACCTAACTGAACTATCTTGTTATTTTTATGTGTAATTTTAATTTAATCTTTGTGACATTTTTATCTTCAAGTTTAGATCATTTTATTTACAATTTTACAGTACTTATAAATTTTTATTTGTTTATGAATNGTCTTGTCACCTAACTGAACTATCTTGTTATTTTTATGTGTAATTTTAATTTAATCTTTGTGATATTTTTATCTTCAAGTTTAGATCATTTTATTTACAATTTTACAGTACTTATAAATTTATATTTGTTTATGAATTTAATAAATTGTTCAGTCCATCAAAATTGATTTCTAGTACCAATCACAATCCCTTATTAATTTATTAATTTATTATCCTTGTTTTGTTAAATGTTAAAAATTTAACACACATTTATATTAACATGTGTGTGTTAATATTAATGTTAATTCTAACATTAGAATGTGCCTCTATTTATAGGGTGCTAAGTCACTAAGAGTATATTGCACTTAATAATATGTGATGCATTTTGTGAGATTCTGTTTTCAGATTTCAGCTGTATTTTTCATTCTCATTTTATGTTCTAATATATCAAGTGAATTGATTTCTTAATTAAATTTCTACCAAATCCTTCTTTAATTCCAAGAGGATTCCTGTCTGTGATCAAAATTGTATTTTATTTATTTTTAATTTAAATTTATTTATTTTAATTGGAGGCTAATTACCTTACAATATTGTATTGGTTTTGCCATACATCAACATGAATCTGCCATGGGTGTACACGTGTTCCCAATCCTGAACCCCCCTCCCACCTCCCTCCCCATACCATCCCTCTTGGTCATCCCAGTGCACCAGCCCCAAGCATCCTGTATCCTNAATTGGAGGCTAATTACCTTACAATATTGTATTGGTTTTGCCATACATCAATATGAATCTGCCATGGGTGTACACGTGTTCCCAATCCTGAACCCCCCTCCCACCTCCCTCCCCATATCATCCCTCTTGGTCATCCCAGTGCACCAGCCCCAAGCATCCTGTATCCTACATCGAATTTAGACTGGCGATTCGTTTCTTATATGATATTATACATGTTTCAATGCCACTCTCCCAAATCATCTCACCCTCTCCCTCTCCCACAGAGTCCAAAAGACTATTCTATACATCTGTGTCTCTTTGGCTGTCTCACATACAGCGTTCACTTTATAGAAACATCATACCCTAAAGTAATCTTGAGAATAAATTATTTTTGAAAATGGTTTAATTCACACCATAATTATTTTTATTCAGATTTATTTTTTGTGTTCAGTTTGGATATTTATAGTTCTTGGAGTTCATAAAATATGTTTATAAAATATACAAGTATAAAAACTTATAAATAAATTCAATAGAGCTTATTGAATTTGCTACCAGAAAAAAATCTACATTAATTTAAAATTAACATAACTACAATCATTTCTTCTTTCTTCCCTCTCTCCTGCCTTCTCCTTCTTGGATTTTTTTTCTCTCTCTCTTTCTCTTTCATCTATTTTGTTCAGCAATGCATTAATTAATCATATGCATTATCTTTTGGCCAAAACTCTTCGGGTTCACATGTTAAATTTTATTTTTGAATTTTTGTTGCCTAATATGAGTTGTAATTATATTTTATTTTTAAAATATTTAGTTTGTTAAATGATTTTGTATTAATAGTTATAAATATTTGTAACACAGTTTTATATTTGCTTTATTGCTTTCTGAAGATATCTAAGCAATTTATGATTATTGGAATCTACCTCCAGAGTACAGCAAGTCTTTCAATTTTTGACTTACTTTGGGACTGCTCTTGAATATCTCTCAAGAAAACTGGAAAAGAAAACATTTCCTGTTTTTATCACAGAACATTCATTATAAAAACACTAATTCAGCAATAATAATCGTGTCATTGTAACTTTGTGTTTTTCCTCTTCATTTATCAAATACTGAAGGTGACTGAGTCAAAGCAGAATATGAGTGTAGCTTTATGAATGTTGTATCTAATCCTAATAGTTTGTCTCATATTTTAATACCGTGCTCTAAATCTATATAATTTTAAGCTCATTACATAGTGCTTTGAATTTTACTTTATCTGGTGTTAATATTACAAATCATGTATTTTTTGTACTTTCTCACATGTTATTGCCTATCTTAAAAATGTCTGCCCTTAGCCCTTTAACATAGCAGTGTTTTACCATACCATCAGGGCTTAAGCATGCTTTTCTTATGTCTGAAAGTCAGATTCCTCCAACCCTCCCCGTGTGCACTCTTTTTCATATTTTAAACTTCCCCTTCAGCATCATCATCAGGAAGAGATATCTCCCCCAGATTCACTGATCATGTATAATCCACTCATTAAAAGCATTCAGGGTACTATGTTCCTTTCTTTCATAACACATTAAAATTTTAATTGTGAAATTATATAATTTGAATCTTGTTTTCTCTTTCTCTTCACCCTCACCTTAGCAGTCAACAACTACCATATAAACACTATTAGCACAGAAACTAGGTCAATCCTATCCTGTGTAATGTAGTACTAAATACAGTGCCTGGCACATGATATGCACACTTCATACCCTTTGGATGAAGATATGAGGAAACATAGTCTATTTACCTTTGTTTACAAGAGAGAATC
>SJYV01028989.1:23399-81322 GCA_006410875.1 Neotragus pygmaeus | reverse complement strand
CTGCATACAGATTTCTCAAGAGGCAGGTTAGGTGGTCTGGTATTCCCATCTCTCTCAAAATTTTCCACAGTTTATTGTGATCCACACATCAAAGGCTTTGGCATAGTCAATAAAGCAGAAATAGATGTTTTTCTGGAACTCTCTTGCTTTTTCCATGATCCTAGAAAATCCTTTTCAACCATCATTTACCTTGAAGTAAACCTAAAAGTGTGATCAGGAATAGAAACAACATAGGTGCTAAAAAGCTATGAAAATAAATTTTGAAGATTGCCCAAATATTTAATAGCTTTTGCTCCAATACTCTGCTTAAAAAATATAAATTCACATGAATAATGGATTATAATGATGATTTGTCTTTATACAGCCTGTTTTCCCCAATTTATTGCTATAGGTAATTGCCCTATTTTGCCTTATTTTTAGAAAAAAATCTACTTTTTGTGGAAAGCCATCTTCATCATGTAACCTTTTAGTCCATTGTTTCTTAAGATTTTTGCATTCATAAACACTAGTTATATCATCTTTTAGGGATATGATAAAATTATGTTACAAACTTGTATTAAAGTTATAGACTTCCATTAGTGCTGTATATAACAGCCTTATCCCCATTAGACTTTGCAAATTATGTTTAAGGAATTGAGGAACTTCCTTCCTTAATTTTATTCTNGTGATGTACTCTGCATATAAGTTAAATAAACAGGGTGACAGTATACAGCCTTGACATACTCCTTTTCCTATTTGGAACCATTCTGTTGTTCCATGTCCAGTTCTAACTGTTGCTTCCTGATCTGCATACAGATTTCTCAAGAGGCAGGTTAGGTGGTCTGGTATTCCCATCTCTTTCAAAATTTTCCACAGTTTATTGTGATCCACACAGTCAAAGGCTTTGGCATAGTAAATAAAGCAGAAATAGATGTTTTTCTGGAACTCTCTTGCTTTTTCCATGATCCAACGGGGGTTGGCAATTTGATCTCTTGTTCCTCTGTTTTTTCTAAAACCAGCTTGAAGATCAGTGAGTTCATGGTTCATCTGATTTCAGTATTGACCATCTGGTGATGTCCATGTGTATAGCTGTCTTCTGTGTTGTTGGATGAGTGTGTTTGCTATGACCAGTACATTCTCTTGGCAAAACTGTTAGCCTTTGACCTCGTTTGTTTTGTACTCCAAGACCAAATTTGCCATTTACTCCAGATATCTCTAAGCATCCTACTTTTGCATTCCAGTCTCCTGTAATGAAAAGGACATCTTTTGGGGTGTTAGTTCTTGAAGTTTGTAGGTCTTCAGAGAACCGTTTAACTTAATTCTTCTTCAGAATTACTGGTTGGGGCATAGACTTGGATTTCTGTGATATTGAATGTTTTGCCTCGAAAATAACAGAAATCATTCTGTCATTTTTGAGATTGTATCCAAGTACTGCATTTTGGACTTTTTTGTTGACTATGATGGCTACTCCATTTCTTCTAAGGGNACATCAAACAAAATGAAGCAATTCACAATAATGGGCAGGAGGCAGTCATGAGGCATATTAGGAAATTAACATTTAAAATTTTTTTAATCTTTTCATTCTACACTGAAGTTGATAGATGATAAAACTTAAGAATAATCCAAGGTTCTAAAGACTGACTTAGACAATTTGATATAAATATTAACAAGCTAAATCAAGCAATACAGTAAAAGGATAACACACATGACCAAATCTATTAATTAATTCATCTTTTTCATGGTTCAAGGAAGAGAGATACACATGAATCTTGAGAACACGTATGTGTGCTCAGCTGTGTCCAACCTGAACAGGTAACCTGCCAGGCTCCTGTCCATGGGATTTTCCAGACCAGAATACTGGAGTCAGTAGACATTCCCTTCTCCAGTGGATCTTCCCAACCCAGGAATTGAACTGGGATCTCCTGCATTGCAAGGAGATTCTTTACCAACTGAACTATTAGGAAAACCCAGTGAAAATAAAGTTCAATGCTATAAAGATAGTGGAGGACAGAAAAACCTGGTATACCACAGTCCATGGGGTCTCAGAGTCAGACACAACTTAGTGACTGGGCAAAAGCAGCAAATATATGTATATACACAAACACATGCACATATACATAAATATGTATGATTTCTCCTAATATTAACTACATAGCAAACAAATGCTCTGTTATGATATAACCTTTGCTATGTTAATAATTGAATGTGAAGTCAATCATTCAGATTTGCATTTAAAATTTTCAGCATATCTTTGAAAGTTCAAGGAATTGAATTCTGACTTAAGACTAGCTTTGGATAATATCATTCTGACCAATAATATATAATGTTCAGATAGTGTCCACTTCCTGAATTAATAGTGCCTATTAAGTTTAACACAATCACTCTCCAAAAATCTAAAAGATTGAAAGAGGAAATCACTCTTATTTCAATTGAACAAAACATAAATATCTCACTGAGGTGTGATGGTTTGGTGTTACTATGTGTGTGAAAAGGATTTGAGTTCCAAAGACTGAGTACCAAAAATGGGAACATTCATAAACTGAAAATTCATCCCTGCTGGGTTATTCAAGGTGAGAAACATAATGCAGACCATCTGTTTTTGCCTATTTTCTTCTTTATTAAAAATAACTTTAGAGTTATATGAAAGGGAAGAGAATAATACAATATCAATCAATGAAGGACCTTCTTTGACACAAAATTTACTAAATGACCTTTGATTGGTTATCAACTCACTGCATTGTGGGATTAAAATTTGCTATTGACCATAAATTAAATGCTAAAGTAATGGCAATTTACACCAGAGGAAGGCAAACACCACAAAATAGTTTTATTATTGACATAAGTATTCAACCAATAATCACAAATAACCATTGTTTTGATATAATTTATGGAATATAGTGTTATAGGTAACACATAATGTAACTATATTATCGTAATGCACTATTATTCTTGTGTAGTGGTCCTCAAAGGATTGATACAAGGATGTAAATTACTTCCTTTTATTTTTTTCTCAGTCCATCTCATATATTTAAAAGTAGAGTATTGATCAAAAAAATCCTCTGGGGAATACTTCTCTTCTTGTGTGTGTCCTTTCTGTATAGAAAGAAAAACAAAGCAGAGAAAAAGCTCACAAGGAAAAAACAAATTATAGATCACTTTTTTGAGCTACTATACCTTGTTAGATTAACTATCGACCTGAAAAAGACAAAGTACTTATGTCTGTCTTCACCAAGTGATGAGAAAAGACAAAACATCACATATTCCTAAACTTTACAATACTACAGTTGTAAAGCTTTTACTTACATCAAGAACTTTTGTAGTAAACTGCAATACATCAGTGAGGAAAGAATTGTAATTGAAACTAATGGTCAGACTTTTTGGGACTCAGAAATCTTTTACACTTTTCAAAATTATTGACAACCCAAAGAGCTTTTGTTTATGTAGGTTATTTCTATCCACTTTAATTATCATATTAGAAATTAAAGCAAAATTCAAATATGTATTTAATAATTTATTAAAAATTGTAGTAAACCCATTACATGTAGCCATAAATACCATATTATTTGTAAACTGATATTTAAAAATTGAAAAGGCTCACTATTGAACACTGCATTAAAAAAAAATCTAGCTGAGTAAAAATGTAGAATTCCTATATCTGCTTTTGTACTGAACTGTTGTGATATCATCATAGCACCACATGTCATGTAAACTGTCAAGAGCTACACTCTACATTTGAATGAAAGAGAAAAATGCAAATGACATCTTAGCATTATTATGAAAATAGCTTGAATTTGCAGACCCCCCCCCTCGAAAAGATCAACTGCTCTACTAGAGAAACAAGTTCTTTCAGGAGGCTCATGTATTCAGAGAATTCAACCTCATAAAAAACTAAAATGTACTAGTAGTATATCTCGCAGTGTAGATTTGAGGAAAACATGAGGACAGTAAGTACATTTGGTTATATGCCATTTCACCATTTCCCCCCAATGATGTTTCAAAGAGATAATGTCAATCATAAAAATAGGGACAATTCAACATTTCTTGAACTCATAGTAAGAGTTCAAGTCACTTGGCAACATGTTTTCCTTTCTTCATCTTATTTACATCTTACAATTACAACACAGAAGTTGCATAAATTTCCCCATGATATAACAGAAAGTTCTATAGCTATGGTTTACCTCTGAGCCATCTGAATCAAGAATGGGATTTATCTCTGTTATAAGTCTCTCATACCAAAAAAAATTTTTTAAACAGAACATGAAAATATGTTATAATGACATAGTTATACTGAATATACACAGGTATGTCGCAGGAAGGGGGACCCCTCCCAGGGCCCCAGACAGGGGTCTTGTCTAACACTCAGAAATGAATTGTCCATGGAGACACATGTGCTGACAAAGCAAGGGATTTTATTGGGAAAGGGCACCTGGGTGGAGAGCAGTAGGGTAAGGGAACCCAGAAGAACAGCTCGGCCATGTGGCTCGCAGTCTCTTGTTTTATGGTGATGGGATTAGTTTCTGGGTTGTATTTGGCCAATCATTCTGAATCAGAGTCCTTCCTGGTGGTGCACGTCTTGTTCAGCCAAGATGGATGCCAGAGAGAAGGATTCTGGGAGGTGGTCAGACATGTGGTATCTCCTTTTGACCTTTCCCAAACGCTTCCGATTGGTGGTGGCTTATTAGTTCCATGTTCCTTAGCAGGACCTCCTATTGTAAAACAACTCAGGCAAACGGTTACTATGGTGCCTGGCCAGGGTGGGTGGTTTCAGTGCGCTTCCCGTAACAGGTACATTATTGCTTCTTATACAAATAAAGCTAATGAATACCCCTAATGTAAAAATCAGCATATGTCTTCAATTACCAAGATCCCCAGCATCAGGTAATTTGTATTATTCTGTACGTAGCATATTCGGAGCAGGCAATGGCACCCCACTCCAGTACTCTTGCCTGGAAAATTCCATGGAAAAAGGAGCCTGGTAGGCTGCAGTCCACGGGGTCGCTAAGAGTCGGACACCACTGAGCGACTTCACTTTGACTTTTCACTTTCATGTGTTGGAGAAGGAAATGGCAACCCACTCCAGGGTTCTTGCCTGGAGAATCCCAGGGATGGAGGAGCCTGGTGGGCTGCCGTCTATGGGGTCGCACAGATTCGGACAGGACTGAAGTGACTTAGCAGCAGCAGCAGCAGCAGCAGCATATTCAAAATAAATTATAATATTATAGTAGCAAATTTAGAATAATACATCTTCATCGTATATTCAGATTATAAACTCTTCTGCTAAAATCTAAAAGATAATTGATGAATAAGATATGTCTAGCAAGAAAATAAATGGCAAAATAAACCTTGTTTAAGTGAGGAAGAGAGGAATTCATCGACAGCTCTGAGGATAAAGTTTTATTTCCTAGCAGAGTGACTGATACCTAGTTCATTTATATTATCATTTTAATATAGTTGTACATGATATTTTGTTGGCACTACTATTTCATAAGCACTAAGGAGTTATATTCCCACCAAAAGCAGTAAAATGCACCTTGCTTCAAGTTATCTGTATATCTCAATAACTTGTAACTTGGAAAGTAGTTTATACTATGTAAAAATGCTGATGTGTAACTCATATTTTAAAAAGTAAGAAAATACACTTTCAGTGTTGAAAGTGATTTGCATGGATTAAGCAGATTTTCAGAGGAAAATAACTCCCAGAAATTTCATCTGTGCAAAAGTACAGTGAAATCTTACTGACTGCACTATGCACAGAATATAGTAAAAAAGAAAAATTATATATATATATATAAAATATTGAAAGCATCCATAGGAGAAAGGACAGAAGATGCTTCAAGAAACTTTGCAAACAGTCTGGACTTGGAGTAGTTGTAAAATTGAAACACATTCAAATTGCTGACTGTGGAGCAGAATTGTGCAGCAGCTGAAGGAGGTCAAGTTCATTAAAAAATGTTATGTGCTTTGTAATCATCATCAAACAAAGTAATTGACACAAGTGAAAATCAGACACCACATCACAGCTTGCTTGTGCTCCTAAGTTTCAACACCCAGTCATATTAATTTGCAAGTCACTAAATAGGTAGTGCACATCAACCATCTTGATACAAGTTTTTTTTGCATAAAAACTGAGTTTTGTATACCTTTGGGTATAGAATTGATGTTTCTGTATGCAGAGCTGTAATTATGAATAACAACTGACAAGTCTTAAATTTTATTTCATGAAAAACAACTTAAATTTAGTCCTTGCCACTTCTGCTACTATTCAGGAACATCTCATTGTAACCTTGTGCATTCTGGAATTAAAATGCACAACTAATTAATCAAGATAACATGTATTAAAATATAAGAATGGTAAAATATTTCTAAAACCGTAAGATTTGTCAAAATATTAAAATGGATATGCATTAGTTAGAAATAATTTCATTATGTATAAATACCAATAAAGTTATAATTCTGATTGAATACATTTTCCTCTTAATCATAGGAATAGATGGACACAAATCAAATAGGCAAAATTGGTGACATTTTAAATTAGCTAGAAACGTTTAATTTAAAAAATACAGCTTAAGTTAAATAATACTTTATAGACTTTGTAGTATTGTCAATTGAAATAAAAATTAAAAATGTTTTCAGATTTAAACATTTTAAGCAATTTGGATTTTCCAACTACCAAGATTTCATTATAATTGCTTAACTGCTGCTGCTGCTGCTGCCAAGTCACTTCAGTCATGTCCGACTCTGTGTGACCCCCTAGACGGCAGCCCACCAGGCTCACCCGTCCCTGGGATTCTCCAGGCAAGAACACTGGAGTCGGTTGCCATTTCCTTCTCCGATGCACGAAAGTGAAAAGTCAAAGTGAAGTCGCTCAGCCGTGTCTGACCCTCAGCGACCCCATGGACTGCAGCCTAACAGGCTTCTCCATCCATGGGTTTTTCCAGGCAAGAATACTGGAGTGGGGTGCCATTGCCTTCTCCAATTCCTTAACTATTAAAGGGCATATGCTTTCACTGGATTATGTGTGGTAGAATTAAACTGAATTAATATGGTTTGCAAACTGGTATACCTGGATGAAATAATCAGGAGAGGATCAGGAAAGGAAGGACTACATGCTCTTAGTCTGGACATGTTGGAACAAGGCAGAAGCAGAGGAAACCAAGAGAAGAGGTGTGCAATCAGACGTGAAAAGTCCCCAGGTGCATGCCTCTGTTAATCCCCACGGGCGTTTCAGGTGTCTGATCTGTAGCATCCTGCACCCATGAGGAGTGGGTTTATAATGTAAGTGAGATGGATTTCTAAGATGTCACAAACCCAAACCTGCAGTGTGAAAAAAGTTAGTAGTATGATTTAAATGAGATTTTTGTAAGACCTTATATTAATTCAAGTTTTAAAGGGGAGAAATTACCCCCCAAACTTATCATTTTGAAAACTGACATGTAAGATCTCTAGTAGGATTACATTTACAAATGCTATTTTTGGAAAATATTTAATACATATTCTCCAAAATCTAGAGGACTTGATCTTTCTGTTTCTAGAACAAAAATAACTTGTTTCTAAATTCCTGCAAAGGATGACAGTTTATTGTCCCTAGGGAACTGAAATAAAACATAGGATAAACATGATTCTTCAGAAAGTACTTTTATATCTTAATCAACACCTAAATTAAGTGTGAAGGTAGCAGACATAATCTGTGTATCAAAGGGTTCATAATTTCCATTTATAATTAGTTTAAAATATCTGAAACATTTGTTGACTTACAAAGAAAGCACTGATGTACAGATTAGGGTGAAGAAGTGAAATTTCTGCATAATACACAGATTTACTCTGACGTTTGGTAAAGGTCTCACATGGTTTGCTTTATTAACATTATGTTGACTTCACAAATTGATCTCCCACCAGCAATATGACAGGCACTGAGTTTTGATCATAAAGGTTTCTGATAATTTTATTTTGAACTTTTGAATGTGTTTTTGTCCCTAAGGTCTGGGAATTGGGAACATGTTCTATGTTTTTTATGAAGATGGAATCAAAGTGATACAACCCATAGAATGTGAATTTCAGAGGCACATTAAGCCGAGTGAAAAGCTCCTTGGATTTCAGGCAAGTATATAAAAAATTTCTTTATAGTTTTAGGCAGCAATTTTAAGTAGAATTGTATTTTGGAAATACAATGAAATCTCTACATATATGAGATATTTGGGGAGGACCATATTAAAGCTATGATATTATCTGTTATTCTATTCAGATTTTATATTTGAAGAGGAAAATAATATATTATATATTCTTAATTGTTTGTTTGGAATCAAAATAAAAACACTAAAGTTGAATACCCAAAATGAACATGCTGGCTCATTAATTTACAATGTCTTTCATTTTGACAGGCAGTGGTTACACAGTAAAAGAAAATAAACTGTAAATAATCTGATGAAATTAGGGTTTATTAGCTGCTTTATAAATGTGAATTCCCTTTAGTTTTTCATCTTATTTTTTCATGAGCTCACAATGGAATGAATGACTTAGATTTAGATGGAAAAACATCAATTCATTTATTGATATTTATCTGTACCTTACTTTTCACAGAAATAATTGTTTTGTGTAAAATTTTGTTACCGCATTCAGAAAATAAAAGAATATCTGAATAAATGGGTATTGATTTTACATATTAGGGAGTATACTTTTGTGCAAGGTAATAAGATCTTATGCTTATANATCCAATAAGGGAGATAACCATTGATATTAAATTGTTTAAAATGCTATTGTAAGATCAAGGTTTTTAAATACATTTTGTTATATAAATATATATATATAATGTAAATATGTTATATTTAGCAAAGCAAGATTAAAAAGAATACAGTATATCTAGTGTATTCATGAATAGCTCAAATTTAAATACAAATATTTGTATATATAAAGACTCTAAGTGATTATTTTCCATTTCTATACTATTCTTAATTTGGTAACAAATGATATGCCACTGGCAGCCATCCAGAGACCATAATTTGAAAATGCTCTAAAATTTGGTTTCTCAATGATTCTGGATAACATGGCATAGGATTTAACATCATGTTTGAGAAATACACACCTTTTGTTTCCACTCCCTTTATTTTTGCTACAATAAGTGATATTTAAACATGTATTTGCTGAAGTACTATTGTACTTTCCTAGTATGTTTGGAAAATGTAGAAATACAGGAATAGCAAAGGCTAACATTTTAGGTGGGAATGATAATACATGTACACTGAATATAAATGCTATGAAAATTCAGACAAGAAGAAATGAGTAAGACCCATAGTAATTAGGGATGAATTATATAGGTTTTGGAAATGTGGCTTTAAATGTAGATTAAAAGGAATTTGATTAATAAAATGTGTGATATGCTTTTTAGTAACTGTGGGAAATTATTGGTTTTTATGAAATTTTGATGAGAGCAATCTTGCTGGAGAACAGATCATTTGTTGGAAAATAATAAAGATTACCATTACATATTTTCAGTAAGATTTAATTTTTTTTCTTTTTGCAAAATCTTTTTCTCCTCAATTCTCAGCTACCTCCAAGGGAGCAGAATCTCCTGCCAGTCTTAGGAATCTGACTGATAGAGAAGCAGTAATGTTAAGCCAGAAGAACTGCTGAACTCTTGTTGTCTTAAAAAAAAAAAAAATTGAGTATTGTTGCTTTACAATATTGTGTCAGTTTTGCTGTACACCAAAGTGAATCAGCTATACATATACCCCCTCTGTTTTGGATTCCCTTCCTATTCAGGTCACCACAGAGCACTGAGTAGAGCTCCCTGTGATGCACAGTAGGTTTTCATTAATTTATTTTCTACATAGTAGTTTATATATGCAACTAATTTATTTTCATAGTTAAGGATCTGATCAGTGAGAGAATCAGGTTGACAATATGTCTAGGGGTTTTCAAATTTAATGCTTACATTTTTATCAAACATCAAAGTCTCTCTCTTTACCTTTGACTCAAAATTCGTTCCCAGTAGCTCATTCTGTATCTGGAAACATCTATATACTACTCTTGAGTGAACCCACAATGGGGTACCCAAGTTGAGTGTATACAGCTTAGGTAACCTGATTCGTTGCATACTTATTTCTGCCTTCTTTATAATGCTAGTGCCAGTGTGTTTTCATTCACAGCTATGCAAATGACAGAATGCATTTGTAATCCAAATTATGCAGAAGTTAATGTATTTGCCTTCCTTTATATATTAGAGAGACCTAGCCTATAAAGTATGTTTAAACAAGCTATTTTACACGTTGAGTATACTAATGTTCTATATGTAGGGTTATGCATAATTATTATTGTCAATTACTTTCTTATTTTACTACCCCATAGTTTATTAATTACTTTGTAGAATTGCTTAGTTTTTTAAACTTTCAGAATATAAGTCAAGGGCTTCCTAAGTCATTCAGTTGTAAAGAATCTGCCCAAGCTGGTGGAATTGTACATAGATGCAGCCACTATGGAAAATAATATGAAACTTCGTAAGAAAATTAAAAATAAAATTACCATACAATCAAGGAATTCCATTTCTGAGTATTTTTCTGAAGAAAACAAATAGTAAGTTCACTGCAGCATTATTTACAATAGCTAAGATATGGAAGCAACTTAAATGCCCATCAACAGATGACATGGATAAAAAGACTTGATTTATGTATACCATTGAATATTACTCATCCATAAAGATGAGTGAAACCTTTCCATTTTTGACAATGTAGATGAATCTAGTGGGTATTATGGTAACTAAAATAAATCAGAGGAAGATGAATACCGTATGATTTCACTTATATATGTAATCTAAAAAAAAACACAAGTGAACAAACGTAGCAAGACAGAAATGAAGTCATAGATAAAGAGAACAGAAAGGTGAGAGTATCTGAGGGGAGGGGTGGGGAAATGAATGAAACAGGTGAGGGAGATTGAGGTACAAGCTTCCAGTTACAAAATACGTAAGTTATGGGGACAAAATGTATAGTGTGGGGGAATATAGTCAATAATAATATAGTATCTATGTATGGTGACAGGTAGTAACTAGATTTATTGTGGTGATCATTTTGCAATATATAGAAAGATTGCATCACTGTTTGTGCCCTGCGACCTAACATAGTATCAATTATACTTTAAAAATAAACAGGTAAACAAACTCATAGAAAAGAAATCATATTTGACGTTACCCAAGCCAGAGAATGGAGAAGGCAATGGCACCCCACTCCAGTGCTCTTGCCTGGAAAATCCCATGGATGAAGGAACCTGGTAGGCTGCAGTCCATGAGGTTGCAAAGAGTCGGACACGACTGAGCGACTTCACTTTCACTTTTCACTTTCATGCATTGGAGAAGGAAATGGCAACCCACTCCAGTGTTCTTGCCTGGAGAATCCCAGGGATGGGGGAGCCTGGTGGGCTGCTGTCTATGGGGTCGCACAGAGTCGGACACAACTGAAGTGACCTAGCAGCAGCAAGGCAGAGAATGGGGAAAGAGAGAATTACCTGAATGTGATACAAACTTCTAGTTATAAGATAAATAAATGCTAGGGATGTAATGGATGACATGATGAGTTTAATGAACATTGCCTCATGTTATATATGAATATCATTAAGAGAGTAAACAATAAGAGTTCTCATCACAAGGGAAAACAATTTGGTCTATTATTTTGCATTTATGTGAGAGGATAGATGTTCACTAAACTTAGTGTGATAATCATTCCATGATGAAAGTTAAATTATTAAGTTGTACACCTTAAATGTACACAGTGCTGTATGCCAATTGTATCTCAATAAATCTGGAAGAAAAATATATGTTGTCTGTGCTTTCACGCAGATGAAGGTAATATGAATGGCAAAGCCTAAGCTATTTACTATATGGACCTTGCAGAATACAAGTTTGCTGATATGGGTTCCAGGCTATAACTTACCCTGGTTGTCACTTAATCCTATTAGTTAAATTCCACCTTTAGTAGTTTCTTTAGCTTCTGTTCCCTTCTAGTGATTTCAGGAAAGTCAAGTCGCAAATGTTGTTTTTCTGCTCTATTTATTTTACATTTAATTCCTTTAAGAGTTTATTCATTATTTTTGCCTTATTATTATCAAGGTTGGATGACAACCAGGAATTAATATTTGGCCTTGCCATTCATCAGGTCTTCCTCCCTCGTTGTCTTCCCCAAAAAACTATTGAATAGGCAAGTTGAAATAGAAACATAATAGAGAGAAGAAAGTGTACTGTATTAAAGAAAGTATTAAAGTTGATTTCAAAATTTAATAGAAGATAAATTTTAAAAGGAGAATATATACACACACATGAACACACAAACAAGTACATGAGTGACAGCTATTAAGATATAGATACAGATAATGTAGATAGATACATGGTACCTATCTATATAATCTAGCTAAGAATAGGTTTAAATTGCATGTGTGCTCAGCCATGTTAGAGTCTTTGCGACCCCATGGACTGTAGCCTGGCAGGCTCCTTTGTCCATGAGATTGTCCAGGCTGGAATACTGGAGTGTTTTGCCATCTCCTCCATGGAACCTTCCCGACCCAGGGATTGAACCCACGTCTCTGGTGTCTCCAGCATTGGCAGGCAGGTTCTTAGTTGTCATTTTGATGACAGCCATTCTGGCAGATGTCATGCGATGTCTTACTGTAGTTTTAATTTGCATTTCCCTGATGATTAGTGTCTGTTTTCATAGGCCTGTTGTCCATCTGTATGTCTTTGGGAAAAATACCTATTCAGGTCCTCTGTCAATTTTTTTAATTGAGTTGTTTGCTTTTTAAATATTGAGATATATATCTCTTATTCTGTCTGTGATGCAACTGTCTTGCTATTCACACTGTCCTCACTGTTCATTGTGAGGTACTCTTTTCGCTGGGTACCCTACTACCCAGGGTAGGCAAGGTGCAAATTTGGAGGCTGGAAGATTTGAGGAGCCATAGGATCTGCAGACACGGTTTTTCTCTTCTGGCTGGCAAGGCAGCCATAACACAGCCTCTCTCCTGGCTGACAGAGCAGCCTTAGCAGCAGCCACAACAGAACCATGAAATAGCCATGCTGCTAAGTCTGCTGCTGCCAAGTCACTTCAGTTGTGTCCAACTCTGTGCGACCCCATAGACGGCAGCCCACCAGGCTCCTCTGTTTCTGGGATTCTCCAGGCAAGAACACTGGAGTGGGTTGCCATTTCCTTCTCCAATGCATGAAAGTGAAAAGTGAAAGTGAAGTCGCTCAGTCGTGTCCAACCCTCAGCGATCCCATGGACTGCAGCCTTCCAGGCTCCTCTGTCCATGGGATTTTCCAGGCAAAAGTACTGG
Organism: Neotragus pygmaeus; assembly: GCA_006410875.1. NCBI lineage: Eukaryota > Metazoa > Chordata > Mammalia > Artiodactyla > Bovidae > Neotragus > Neotragus pygmaeus. The sequence goes on along the minus strand of SJYV01028989.1, from coordinate 68,032 downwards.
AGCGGGTTGCCATTGCCTTCTCCTAAAATGGTCATATTGGAGCCATATCATAATCTCATGTAACATAATCATGGTGTCACTCCAATGTAGCCCCAGTGCAGCAGCAGCAGCCAGGGCTTTCATGGTGAAGCTTATACAGGTGTACTGCAGAAAGTAGCCTGGGACCAAGCAAGTACCTCGTGATGCACATGCACAGTGTTACAAATTATTTCAGCGGTTACACAAACCTCATGACATGCAAGTGCATCACTATAAGTGATCTCAGCTGTTGTATAGTCATTAATTACAAAACGTGGGGCGAGGGAGCCTGGACATGCCATCTTGGCTAATTTGCTCTCTCCCCACATGATAGATACTATTTAAATGAGTGGATGTAGCTATGTTCCAATAAATATTTATTCATGTGAATTTGAATACCATTTGATGCTTACCTGTCACCACATAGTATTCTTCTTTTGCCTTTTCTTCAACCATTAAAAAAATGCCAAAAAAAATCTTATTTTCTAAGCCACATACCAAAATGGGTAGTGGACTGAATTTGGTCTGGGGCCATTGATTGCTAATTCTGTCTTACAACAATGAAAAAACATTCCAGGAAGAACCAAATGTCTGAAACAGCTGAATATGAGAGAAATGATAAGCAACTTGAGAGCAAGCATTCATTCATATTCATGTTTTTCTTTCCAAACAAGGCTTTGCATGATATCTTTCACATAGAAAGTGTCCAATAAATCCTCCCCAACAAGAAGTGAAGACCAATGATTGTAAATTCTGAGGCCATTGATAAGTTTTCAAGACCTCTCTTTTGGAAGAGCCAGGGTTACTCAAATGCCAGTTTGAAGTATGAACAATTTAGAATGAAGGTCAAGAAATGAAGTTAAGTTTCTCGAAAACTTGCTCAAAACATAAAGAGAATTAGATTGGTTATTGGAAGGGAAAGCAGGTGAATTCAATTAATGTTTGCTTAAATTAATAAGGCACGTGCATGTTCCAATGCAGCTGGAGGTATAACTAAAGTCATAGATTAAATGTGCACTTCCCAGGTGGTGCTAGTGGTAAAGAACCCGCTTGCCAGTGCAGAAGACATAAAAGATGTGAGTTTGATCCCTGAATTGGGAAGATCCCATGGAGGAGGGCATGGCAACCTACTCCAGTGTTCTTGCTTGGAAAATCACACAGACAGAGGAGCCTACCAGCCTACAGTCCACAAGGTCACAAAGAGTTGGGCACGACTAAAGTGACTTAGCACATTGATTAAATGTAGGCAGATTGTTTCTGCAGGCAAAGGATAGTGGACAAACCATGATTAGAGAGAGGATGGGAGGAAAGAATAATGCCAGAATCCTGTTGAGCTGGATGAAAGGGAAACAGAGGTGCTTATAACAGATCCATTCATCCTCACTATGAATGGCACAGGATTGACTATGAAGAAAAGAAGGAAAGATACAAGATTGGAGATTTAAGAGCTAAGTATTTTAAATAGGTAATCAATACAATAAATGAAAACGACTGAGTCCTATAGAAGATGAATCTATATATATATATTCAAACTATATTTTGAATATTCAAAATATATTCAACTATTCAAAATATAATTTTAGTTTAGCAGATCAGGAAGCATCAACACTACTTTGATTGCTAAGTTAAAATTTCCATTATCACTAATGGTATATTCCTTTAAAAGTTTGGAAGAAGATAATTCATACACAGGAAATATATAGTGAAATATGTAAGTGACCCACAAGGAAATAGATAAGTATTAATTATGAGCTAGAATTGTCTTATTATTGACTCATTAGCTCTAAAATCTTATTAACCCTTTTACTCTCAATAGCAGTATACGTTTCTATAAAGATGATTGAATGATACTCTTTAATATAATTCCTGACAGTTTTCAGGANAAGTGACCCACAAGGAAATAGATAAGTATTAATTATGAGCTAGAATTGTCTTATTATTGACTCATTAGCTCTAAAATCTTATTAACCCTTTTACTCTCAATAGCAGTATACGTTTCTATAAAGATGATTGAATGATACTCTTTAATATAATTCCTGACAGTTTTCAGGAATTATCTGAAATTCAGATATTAATTTAATAATTATTAATATTATAATAATTATAATAATTCAGATATTATCTTAATCTTCTTTTGCATCTCTGGTATTTTTAGCTTTTCTTTTATCCCACTGAATGTCTAATGCATGTGAAATATATTCCTCTAGTATTCCTATCCTCAGAAATAATTATTCATCTATGTAATCTGGAAAAAGAGGACTGTTACTGTAAAAAGGGACCTAATAGACTATAATCAGAAATAATGGCATAAAGCACAGCGAAGTAAATTTAGGGTAACTGTCAGGAAAATATTAATGGCTTTGTAAAAATGATTGTGAGTCTGGTCAGGGACATCTTCTAGTGACAGCATACAAAGTAGGAAATAATTCCCAGCAGAGCAGTTTATTTTACTGTTGAATAGTTTTGTAGCAAAAAGGTGGAAATTGCTCCTGGTTCAGCAGTTGTTTGGCTGACAGTTCCGTGTCAGGTCACTCATGCTTTCTGTTATTTTGGCAGGTTTCATTGTGAGATTTTACATAACAGCAAAGAATTTGTAAACAACTTCCCTATATTCAGAAACTTTTATCAGTCTTAGGTCCCACTCTTCCCCACCGTTTCATGCTTCTCAAGTATGTATTTTATATAGTGTTTGGTTCTCATGAACTAGGTCCTTGTCAAAGATGTTCAAGATTCTTCTAAAGAAAAATGTTTGGTGTAGAAAATAATGTTTCATTGAAAATTGATGAATGAAGGTAAAATCCTATACTGTGTTCTGGACATGTGCTGAGAACAGATTTCTGCCTTTTGGCTTGTGCTGCCTGCAGATGGGTGCCGTGGACACTCACTGCTGATGGTAATCTTAATATTATTGTGTTGCATTCTATAAAATGGTGTTCATTCCAACCCTCCATAACTACCAGAAACATACATTGGATATTTATTTTTCTTTTTTGTTTGTTTGTTTATGTCCTGGAAGCCTGGAATAACTGCACTGTTCAGGAAACACTACGGTTATATGTCCCTGGTGTTTTGGTGAACTTGGTACATCTGGACTGGATTTTAAAAATGAGTGGGCCCTCCAGGTTCTTCGGAATTAGGTCTAAGGGTGGAGAACAAAACCATCAGAGCACATACTGAGCTTCTCATTCCAAAGTGCTCTGGTTTTTACATTACTTTCCAAATTTTATGCAAGAAAGAGAAACATCTTCTGTGGTTGTGCTGCCTGAGAATTATTTTGGTATTCATTTTAGTTACTAAATGCTAGATATGGTTTATCTCAGTATTATCTTTTCATTGAAAGAACTATTTAGGTGGTGCTGATAATGAACATTTTATTGATTTTGTTTCATGATTATTAAATACAAATGGTGGATGGGCTCTCTGATGAAAAATAATTGTTTTTTTTTTTCAAATTAGAGAAGAAGGAGAGTATTTTAATTGAGCTTTGGAGTTACTACCTAGAGTATACAAATCAATGTTAGATGTGGTACTCAGAGATCAGGCCTAAATCATAAAAAAGTGCCACATTAGAATCAGCATTTATCATTATATTATCATTAGATAAATATATGCTTATACATAAACTTTGTGTAGAGCTCTCTTGCTAGTGGTTTTTCTAACTATAAATAAATTGAGAGAATTACAAACTCAATGTGTGTGTGTTTCACTCAGTCCTGTCCGACTCTTTGTGACCACATTGTCTAGCCTGCCAGGCTCCTCTCTCCATGGAATTCTCCAGGCAAAGATACTAGAGTGGATAGCCATTCACATCTCCAGGGGATTTTTCTGGCCCAGGAATTGAACCTGGGTATGCCACATTACAGGAAGATTCTTAAATACCACCTGAGCCATCAGAAAAGCAAACTCATTATACCAGTGAATAAAAGGAAAACCTGGAGCAAAAATAAAGACCTAAATGACATTATTCTACTTTCAATATCTGCAGATGCAAATCAGAAGGACATAAGTATACCTTCAACATTTATTTAATTTTGAAGGATGAAATAGAAGATCTAGCACAAACAATATAATATTCAGCCAGAAGGCAGTTCTAGGGTAATGGAGCAAAATGAAAAAAAAAAAAANTTTTACCACAGTAGTAAAACAAATAATATGTACATAGGTCTATGACAGAGAAAAAAATTTCCAATCTTGCCATGTAATTTTTCCATGTTTCCATGATTATGGTTATGGAGACAATTCTGGTTTGAGTCATCAACTATTTTATCTCCTGCTCTTTCCAAAACTATCCAACCTGGACCATCTACTAGAATTCAGTCATACAACAAGCAAGGGAAAGGATAGGATTTGCCTCCTGGCAGCCTGGCTTCAACCTCCAAGCCTTTGACTGTTAGGATCTATGGCTTCTTAGCTCAGAGGAAACAAACTTAAAATAGCATCCTGACATACGTATCAATATAATCTGCTAAATCAGAACAATAATTGTACACATTTTGTATGTGTGCTCAGTTGTGTTTGACTCTTTGTGACCCCATGGACTGTAGCCAGCCGGGCTCCTCTGACCATGGGATTGCCCAGGAAAGAATATTTAAGTAGGCTGCCATTTCCTATTTCAGAGAATCTTCCCAACCCAGGAATTGAACCCACGTCTCTTGCATCTCCTGCAGTGGCAGGCGGATTACCACTGCAGCAGCTTGGAAGCATACATATCCCATAACATTATATTAAGGATTATATCAATTAATGGATAAAAGCATTTAAGCATTTATAACAGGGCCTGGTATATGCACTGTATACTGGTTTACTATTAAAATTCTGACAGACCCTGAAATCTAACCATTTCTTACTTTTATAGATGTTTTTTTCTTGCATCAATATTCGTTTGAAGTAGCTGTTAGTACCTCTAATATTGATTCCTGACTATAACAAAAAATATGCTAAGAAGTTCAACATCATGCTTCTCACTAAAATAGCTTTTAACAACTTCATATGAATTCATCCAATCATCTATCCATTTTTGTATGCATTTGTTAATTGTCTTTTGTAAGATGTGCTTGGTATCACAAATAAATGATAAAAACTATCTGTTTGAATGCTCTTATGTCTACAGAGTTATAAATTTGTGGTTCAGTTTCAAATATGAGAATGAACAGTAGGGTCATGAAAGGATAAATAACTGTCTTCTAGAAAATTCTAAGGCCTCCAGGGTTATATACTTCTTGTGTGCACCCTGTCTAATGGGTGTCTATCTAATGGTCAGTGTCTACTGGGAGAATGCATTTTTCTGAATATTTTACATCCTATGTGTCTGTCTTTGAGACTGCTTCATTTTTGACCAGGTTTATTTTACTTTGATTTCAGCAGTGACATAGACCAGTGAATCACAGGCATTAGTCAAGGATTATCAAGAGTCTTTAGCTGGTAGGTTAAAATTAGATGTTTTTTCAGGAATAATCAGGTTGGTCTTTAAATTCAGTGTTCAAACCAGAAATCTACACCAACTGAATATGTGTTACCTACTAGATATTTGAAAGTGAGAAAAGTTAACATCATTTATTATTCATATAACTTCTATCTTCAGACAATGATGTAAATTTTAAAATTAATGGAAAATATCAATAATGAAAATTCAGACAATGTTAAAAAAATCACATAAGTGATATCATTTTCAAAGTGACTATAATGAGTATAAAATACCAGGAGAATGAAAAAGACATAAAAGGATAAAATATTAGAATATAATATGATTGTGGGTATTTTTCAGACATGAATCTAAAACTTACACTTTTATTAGTTAGAAAATACAGACTCAGTCAAAATGGATTCTCCTGTGATTTTGGTATTAAAATATTAATAATTATGCTCTATTACTCTTTCCAGTCATTACCTATCTAAAGGTAATCATTATGCAGATTTCTGTTACCACAAGTTGGTATTGCCTGATTTTTATTATTACAGAGATGGAAACTTATACAATATTCGTTGTCTGTGTCTGGCTACATTGGCTGCACAAGATAATTGTGAGGTCATTTCATTTACCTGGAGCAAGTGTTATTCTTTCATTTTTGCTGCAGAGAAATCAATTACAGTTGATTCTCATTGTTTGCTGATTCTGTATTTAAAACTCATCTACTGTCTTGAATTTATTTAGAACCACAAAACCAGTACTTATGGTATTTTGCAGTCATTCAGGGAACTGTGCAGAGCGGTGAGAAATATGTGACCAGACAGACATACATGTTTCCAGCTCAGGTTAGACAAGGAGACACTTGGTACATATATATATATATATAAGAGTATGCCATAAAAAAAGTAAAACATTGGGTCATTTGTGTAGATATAAATGGACTTAGAGACTGTCATACAGAGTGAAGTAAGTCAGAAAGAGGAAAAAAAAGTCATATATTAATACATATATGTGGAAAGTAGAAAAGTCATACAGATGATCTTACTTGCAACTCAGAAATAAAGACACAGACATAAAGGAAAAAATATATGGACACCAAGGGGGAAAAGAGGGGTGAGATGAATTGGGAAATTGGGATTGATATATATACACAATTGATACTATGCATAAAATAGGTAATGAATGAGAACCTACTGTATGGTACAGGAAACTACTCAGTGCTCTGTGGTGACATAAATGGGAGAGAATTGAGAAAAAGAGGAGATATATGTATGTTTATAGTTGATACACTTTGTTATATAGTAGAAACTAGCTCAGCTCAACATTCTAAAGCAGCTATGTGGTGGTTTAGTTGCTAAGTCGTGTTCTACCCTTGCAACCCCCTGGATTGTAGCCTGCCAGGTTCTTCTGTCCCTGTCTCTTATACACATCTCTTTTTGAANGATACACTTTGTTATATAGTAGAAACTAGCTCAGCTCAACATTCTAAAGCAGCTATGTGGTGGTTTAGTCGCTAAGTCGTGTTCTACCCTTGCAACCCCCTGGATTGTAGCCTGCCAGGTTCTTCTGTCCATGGGATTTTCCAGGCAAGAATACTGGAATATTCCCTCCTCCAGGGGAAAAGTAAAGCAGTTATACTCTAATAATAAATAAATAAATAAATATATATATATATATATATCAGACTTTATTTATACACTAACAGTAGAAAGGATAAGTTCTAGAAGGAGATAACAGAAGGAAAGGGGAAAATCTGATAATATACCAAATAGAAAGAAATGGGTAAAGTTGATAATATACCATATATTATTATATTATTATATATCATAATATACATGTACCTTGTATTATTATTTATTGTACAATTTGTTTAAAAATGCTCTAAATTCTCAGATTTAGAAAGGGCAATGAAACTTAAATAGAGAAAACTCAATACCTAAATATATTGACATGAAACAATTAAACATAAAATCAAAGGAAGATCTAAAAATGGTAGATGAATTATCATGAGAATAGTAGCAATTTTCTCAATAGCTATAATGAACACAAAAAGAAAGTGAAAAAATATTAATAAAGGACTAAGTGGAAATAAAATATAATCTGATATTATATGATCAGTATATAAGTTGAAACTTTTCACTATAAGAATAAGGAAAATAAACTAAGCTATTAAATATGATATATAATGAACAAGTAAATTGGTAAACATAAGATCTATTAAAATATTGACTGTCAGTAATAATGGTATTCCTTGAATTTAATATCAACATTTTTAAGAGTGAAAACACAGGACTAAAATAGAAAAAAAAAAGTGTTTAAATAGTGTACAAAACTATGTAAGTGGGGGAAGGGTTGATATTGATATTATTTATATTAAGATTTCTTGTATTATGTAAGATGAAATAATTACTAATTATTATGCATGTGAAATATGTTTCATATTTCAAGAAAATATGTCAAATATTGTATCTGTCTACAAAAAATAAATACACAAACTATTCATAATACAATAGGAAAAGAAGAAATAAGGATCCCATGAATCGCAGCACACCAGGCCTCCCTGTCCATCGTCATCTCCCGGAGTTCACTCANCATGTGAAATATGTTTCATATTTCAAGAAAATATGTCAAATATTGTATCTGTCTACAAAAAATAAATACACAAACTATTCATAATACAATAGGAAAAGAAGAAATAAGGAAGATACAATAAAAAACTGAAAAATTAAGCCAAAATTTTAAACAAAATTATAGAAAAAGGGGGGGCATGATTCTAAAAAATAAAACAAAAGACATATAGACATTACTGTATATAAAATATATAATTAACAAAACCTGGTATATAGCACAGAGACGTCTGCTTAATACTTTGTAATGACCTATATGGGAATAGAAGCTAAAAACAAGTGGCCATATATATATATATATATATATATAACTGGTTTACTGTGCTGTATAGCAGAAACTAACACAACATTGTAAATCAACTATACTCCAACAAAAATTAATTAAAAGCAAAAACAGAAAAAATTATAGAATAAAACCAAATATGTATATAATTACAATAACAGAGGATGGAATAAATTAGCTTATAATAAAAAATAATAAGCTGAATAATAAATATCTAATCATATGCATATTATAATAGATATACTTCCAAAGTGGAAAAAGAGTCCCAGGTGACGCAGGCATACTGCTGTCACTTCAGTCATGTTCAACTCTGTGTGACCCCATAGACGGCAGCCCACCAGGCTTCCCCATACCTGGAATTCTCCAGGCAAGAACACTGGAGTGGGTTGCCATTTCCTTCTCCAATGCATGAAAGTGAAAAGTGAAAGTGAAGTTGCTCAGTCGTATCTGACTCTTAGCAACTCCGTGGACTGCAGCCTACCAGGCTCCTCCGTCCATGGGATTTTCCAGGAAAGAGTACTGGAGTGGGGTGCCATTGCCTTCTCCAGATGCAGGCATAAACTAACAGCAAAACATAAAAGCTGATGTAACAATATTAACATCAGATTTCAAAAAGGGGCTATAAGGCACAAAGTGTTTAGTTAAAGCAAATTACTTAATGAGTTAAAAAGCTGACTAAAAAAATTAAAAATAGGAAAACATAAATGATTCCTTACAATTTTGTAAAGTGATTATTACCATATTACTAGAAAAAATTGACATGATCAAATTGAGAAATATTTGATAAATCAACAGACAAAAGTAATATTATTTGCAAAGTGAACATAATGACAATTGTTAAACTAACAGGTATATTATTAACTTTTGCATACAATAGTGATTAAATATGTCTTATTACTAAATATTTCACTTTGTATGAATTTTCACTATCATATCACCATTCAGGCTGCTGTAATTTAAATAAATAAAAAACAAACAAAAATACAGCTAAGTGCATCGTTTCTAAACAAGAGAAATTTATTTCTCAAGTTTCTGTGTGTGTAAATTCTAAGATCAAGGTGCAAGCATGATAGCAATCCGGTGAGGGCCCTATTCCCGATTCAGAGCTGGTTCAAAGCCCTGGCATGCTGCAGCCCATGTGGTCATAAACAGTTGAACATGACTTAGTGGCTTAGTGGCTGAACAACAGGCAACATTCTTTTACAAAAGATTCAGAGCCAGCATAACTAACCACAGTGAAAGGAACAGATGTAATATGGAGTCTGATTTTTTCCTCACTATTAATAATTCCTTCCTGGGAAGAGGAAGTGTAAAACAGTGGCTACAATGATTTGGGATATTCTGCACAGATCTATTCTACAGAAAGGTAGAGGCTACCTTAATTTAGGGAATGAAGATTTCCATACTGAGTGCATGCAATCTATCCTTATTTCTGATAAGACACTACTTTTTGAGGGATATTGTTGACTAAAATATCAACCTATAATTTTAGATATATATCCCCTAAAATTATCTTTAAAACAAATTCAAATTTTCTGTCTTTGAGTTTGTTTAAATTCTCCTGTTTTCAACCATTTATAATTTCAACTGTGAACCTCTTTAGAAGGTGAATTCCATAAGTCTTCCGACTGTTTGATGAAATAATACATCCTTATGTTTGTTTAACATGCCCTTAGAGTATGTGAATTTTAGTCCTCAAAAGAACATGTTTAAAGATAAATTAGGACTATCTTAATGACTCTACTTTTATACTGGAAAAATATATCATCTCTTAGAATTCTGAACTCTCTCAAGGCTTTTCTCATGTAAATAATAGATTTAATAGACATAGACGTTGAAATGTCCATTTTATAAATTAATAATCCAAGTAATTCAAGTTTTAAAGCCAGTAAAATAAATAGTATTTCTAGTTACTTCAAAAACTGAAAGAGAATTAGCTTCATTTGTTGCTGGAGTCCAGCTCCAGCAGCCAAGGATTAAACCTGAAGAGATGGGCAGTGTCGGCGACAAGACAGCCTCTCAGTTTTCTTGGACTGCCTATTTATTTCAAGTTTAAGATTCTCTTTTATACTTTTACAAAACATTAGGTCAGAGGTCTGACATTTTCACTTCCCCCTCACCCAGATCTATTATGTCCATAAATCACTGTTGCTCTTCAGAGTTCCTGCTTCAGTGATTCTCTTGGAATCAGCCTTACCATCTATTATCTACTTCCTCTAATGTGTCCTATAGTTAACTTGTGATTACATTGTAACTCATGCTACATTCCTCGGTTTACTATTTTTCTTCCTAAATCCTGTTTGCCCCTAACATCCTGAGCTCACTGTTTCTTAAAAAGGCTTCTAGCTATAGTGTCTCTAAAAATTCCTAACCTCTATAAAGCTACAGTAAAATATGCTAACTCCAACATTCCTTAAATCTTTAACTTCTAAATATTTTAATTATTTCTAAGCCCTAAATTCAGTAAACTCCTTTGCCATAAACACTTTCCTCACAAATAGGCTTCAGATAGCAATCCCTCCCATGGTGTCAAGCTGCGGCCTATGTGCTCTTCCTGGAACACTCTTTTGTAAACGTCCTTAAACAAATGTCAATGATTAACTTATGAATTATTTTCTGAGCACAGCTGCAGAAGGCTTTGTGCCTTCTCATGTTCCTCTCAAGAACAATAAGCACCTTAATATTCCTTTTCAGTCAACTCAGCCAAAGAGAGGAAAAAACAAGTCAGATTTACAAGGCCTAAATCCTTCACCCCAGGTCCATGCCTGTGGAATGAGGAGAAGGGGGTGGGGCTGTGCCTCCATTTTGTCAGTAATGCCTAATGCTGCTCCCAACAATTTGAGATTTAAATCTTTATTTATATCCAAGAGCAGAGTGCCTTTGAAGTCAACTGCAAGTTGTGAAGTTAATCTTGTAAAAATTAAAGCACCTTTATCAATTTGACCCCTTTGTCTCCTAATGAAGTTATCCTTCCTGATTCTGTGCTGTATTTCTGTTGATTTCTTTGTTATAACCTGAGTATACTATAGTGGCAACTAAGAATAATAATTATAACCAAATTTTAGTTAATTACCTCCCAAACATGATAGAAACTACTATAGAATTTTTTATAGAATGGACAGTGATGTGAGAGTGAAGTCCAAATCAAATTGTCTTACTTTTGAAAAGGACAGTAAGAAAAATAACACTACACCTATTTAAATTTAACATTTCAAGTTTTGTTTTTCAGTTCTAGTGTTTTATACTGACTTTCTCTAAGAAATCATAATTTCTGAATTTTTCTTTATTTCTTTTGCATGTATTTAACTTTGTAAATTGATATTAAATATGTAATCTTAGGAAGAAATGTTTAAAAAACTTAAACAGCATTGCTACATTTATTGTTAAAATGATAACTATTTTCTTGACAACATGTTTTTAAAAACTTCATGATAAATTCTTACGGTAGAGGTATATTAATTTGCAGTGTTTATATTAATATCATTTCTACCTGCAGCTTAAAAATGAAAGCTCACAAATTCTTAAAGGAATCTATAACCTTGGTATTGTTTTAAACATCAAATGTTTATTGCTTCTCTCATTAATAATTTTTGTAAGAATGGCATCCAGGTGTTTTCTTGCATAAAAGATTAACTAGTAAACTGACCTCATTTTGTGTTCTGTGGAACAAAATCAGGTTCTGCTTGGATGCAGAAGTGGCTTATTGTAACACCTCGGGTATTCTTAAGTGTCATCAGCAGTCTCCTCTAGTTGTTAGCACATTATCCTGAGAATCTACATCATTAGTTTAAATTAGGTTCACTTAATTAGCCAGCTGGTACTCTACTTGTCAGACTGATAAACAAGCTGTGCTTCACTGTTCCTTCATGTCAAGGCTAAACTCCAAGTTCTGTGTATCTTTGTTGTTATTCTCAGAACTTCACTCTGACTAAACATGCCATCTTTATAGAAGTTGATACGACTGGAGCATAACCAATAGAGCATCAATTTTAAATTATCTGTAATTGGTGCACCCCTTCAAGAAGTACTGATAAATGTGTATCTCATATGTTGGAATTGTGAGGGAGTTAAAGTTTATAGATATGCAAAGAGAAAACCTTCATAATTTAAGTAAATTGCATCCTATTCGATGTTTGAAACAATGCTTTAAAATATTAAAGAAAAATATTACCAATATGTTTATAAAACTACAAGTAAAGCTGTTTGTTATTGTGTTATATAGTATATTCTACACATTTTTTACAAAGGAACAGGATAAGAAGTTACTTCATCATGATAATATAACAGTCTGAAAAGTTGCTTACATGGGAAATTCTGCAATATGGATTTTAGGATCTGTATATGTAGATCAGTTCAGTTCAGTCGCTTAGTCGTGTCCGAATTTTTGTGACCCCATGAACTGCACCACACCAGGCTTCCCTGTCAGACACCAATTCCCAGAGTTCACTCAAACTCATATCCATCGAGTCGGTGATGCCATTCAGCCATCTCATCCTCTGTCATCCCCTTCTCCTCCTGCCCCCAATCCCTCCCAGCATCAGAGTCTTTTCCAATGAGTCAACTCTTTGCATGAGGTGGCCAAAGTACTGAAGTTTCAGCTTTAGCATCATTCCTTCCAAAGAACACCCAGGACTGATCTCCTTTAGAATGGACTGGTTGGATATAGATAGCTACTATTAATTAATTACAGTAATGAAATATTGTGATTTGAAAGATGTTTCTGAATATGTCTAATAAGTCAATAAATCTTTGGAAGAAGGATTTTGGTGGCTTAATTATCTGAATGTCACCAAGACAAGCAAAGGCTGCTATATACACAAAAGAATGGTCTTTATGGAATGAGAGAGACATTTCCAACATATAGTGTTAGAAAAATTTATTTAAACAAAGTCCCACAGAACCATTCAACAGATCAAAAGTGATCCCCTTTGTTCTATAATGCTGGTGGGGGTTGAATCATATGCTGCAAATAAATCTCATGTCTAAGTTTCTAAAGGAAAAGTTTGAAAACAATTATTCTAGGAAAATAATGTTGATAGGCAAATGCAAACTGTAAGTAATATTTGAGCATTCTATGTGCATAAATTAATCTTGAAGTGAAAGATAAGCAGATGTGTAATCCTTTTTCCGAATCTTATATTTCTGAACATTATATTCTGAATTTTATTTTTTCTGAGATATGCTTGATGGCTGTGGAAACAAATATATATACATCAACGGAGTCCAAGCAGAGTGTATACAACAAAAAAGCACTGAGAGATGAATAGATGTGAGAAGGGAATCCCAGGACATTTTTTATATTTTTTAAACTAAAAAAGAATCATATTACTTTTTTTTAAGACATTAATCAAACTTTTAATGTATTAATTTATTGCATATGTTATTACTTTTAAAAAATATTTAATAAATGGCATAATATTGGAGACCTGAATTCACCTGTATTTTGGATGGTGGGTATGAGAGTACTTGGCAGGAAAGTGGGAGTTTTACAGTTAGAAAGAGTGGACATTAGCTGTTTTAGTCATTAGGTCGTGTTTGACTCTATTTGCAACTCCTTGGAGCCCTTCAGGCTCCTCTGTCCATAGGAATTTCCCAGTAAGAGTACTGGATTGGGTTGCCATTTCCTTCTCTAGGGGATCTTCCCAACCCAGATAGAACTCATATCTCTTGCATTGGCAGGCAAATTCTTTACCACTAAGCCACCTGGATGATGAGCATGAGAGCATTTGAGAGGAAAGTGAGAGTTTTATAGTTTGGAGGGATGGAAATTGGTACAATGAGTTTATTTGGTTTATTTTTATCTATACAAATGAGATAGCACTAGTGCACACATCAACAGACAGATTGTCATGAAGTTTAAAACATTTTGCATTTGTAATATATTTAGAGAAAAGCTCTGTTCATAACAAATTTTGTTAAGTATATATATTATAAAACAATAAAAATGATTAAATTATTATGCTATTGGGCAAGATGTTCAATTTTTCAAATTACTTTTCCCAGTAAAGTAGATGTTGTTGTTCAGTTGCTCAGTCATGTTCAACTCTTTGTGACCCTATGGACTGCAGCACACCAGGCTTCCCCATTCTTCACCATCTCCTGGAGCTTGCTCAAACTCATGTCCATTGTGTTGATGATTCCATTTTCTCATCTCATCATCTGTTGTCTGCTTCTCCTCCTGCCTTCCATCTTTCTCAGCATCAAGTTCTTTTCTAATGAGTTGGCTCTTTGCATTAGGTGGCCAAAGTATTGGAGCGTCACCTTCAGCAGTAGTCCTTCCAATGAATATTCAGGACTGATTTCCTTTAGGATTGACTGCTTGGATCTCCTTGCAGACTAAGGGACTCTCAAGAGTCTTCTCCAACACCACAGTACAAAAGAATCAGTTCTTTGGTGCCCAACCTACTTTATGGTCCAACTCTCACATTCATACATGACTACTGGAAAAAACATATGGACACTGGTTGGCAAATTAATGTCTCTGCTTTATAATATGCTGCCTAGGTTTGTCATAGCTTTTCTTCCAAGGGCCAAGCATCTTTTATTTTCATGGTTGCAGTAACCATCTGCAGTGAATCTGCAGCCCAAGAAAATAAAGTCTGTCATTGTTTCCATTGTTTCCCCATCTATTTGCCATGAAGTGACGGGACCAGATGCCTTGATCTTCATTTTTTGAATGTTGAGTTTTAAGCAAGCTTTTTACTCTCCTCTTTCACTTTCATCAAGAGTCTCTTTTGTTCCTCTTTGCTTTATGCCATAAAGGTGGTATAATCTGTATTTCTGAGATTATTGATATTTCTTCTGGCAATCTTGATTCCAGCTTGTGCTTCATCCAGCTGGTATTTTGCATGATATACTCTGAATATAACTTAAATAAGCAAGGTGACACTGTGCAGCCTTGATGTACTTCTTTTTCAATTTTGGACCAGTCTGTTATTCAGTGTCCTCTTCTAACTGTTGCTTCTTGATCTGCATACAGGATTCTCAGGAGACAGGTAAGGTGGTGTATGAAGACCTACAAGACCTTCTAGAACTGATACAGAAATAAAAAGCCCTTTTCATCAGAGGGGACTGGAGTTCAAAAGTAGAAAGTCAAGAGATACCTGGAGTAACAGGCTAGTTAACCATGGAGTACACAATGAAACAGGGCAGAGGCTAAAAAAGTTTTGCCAAGAGAATGCACTGATCATAGCAAACACCCCCCTTCAAACAACACAGGAGCTGACTCTACATATGGACACCACTAGATAGTCGACAACAAAATCAGATTGATTATATTCTTTGCAGCCGAAAATGGAGACACTCTATGCAGTCAGTAAAAACAAGAACTGGAGCTGATTGTGGCTCAGATCATGAACTCCTTATTGCCAAATTCATACTTAAATTGAAGAATATAGGGAAAACCACTAAGCCATTCAAGTATGACCTAAATCAAGCCCCTTACTATTATACAGTGGAAGTGACAAGTAGATTCAAGGGATTAGATCTGATAGAGTGCCTGAAAAACTTTTGGGGGAAGGTTCCTAACATTATACAGGAGGAGGTGCTTAAAGCTATCTCCAAGAAAAATAAAGGCAAAATGGTTGTCTGAGGGGGCCTTACAAATAGCTGTGAAAAGAAGAGACGTGAAAGGCAAATGAGAAAAGGAGAGATATACCCATCTGAATGCAGATTTCAAAAAAACAAAAAACAAAACAGCAAAGAGAGATATGAAAGACTTCCTAAGTGATCAATGCAAAGAAATATAGGAAAACAATAGAATGGGAAAAGCTAGAGATCTCTTCAAGAAAATTAGAGACACCAAGGGAAAATTTCATGAAGAGATGGTGACAATATAGGGCAGAAACAGTATGGACCTAACAGAAGCAGAAGATATTAGGAAGAGGTGGCAAGAATACAAATAAGAACTATACAAAACAGATCTTAATGATCCAGATAACCATGATGGTGTGATCACAGAGCTAGAGCCAGACATTCTGGATCATGAAGTCAAGTGGGGCTTAGGAAGCATCACCATGAACAAAGCTAGTGGAGGTGATAGAATCCCAGCTGAGCTATTTTTAAATCCTAAAAGATGATGCTGTGAAAGTGCAGCCCTCAATATGCCAGCAAATATGGAAAACTCAGCAGTGGGCACAGAACCGGTAAAGGTCAGGTTTCATCCGAATCCCAGAGAAAGACGATGCCAAAGAATGTTCAACAACTGCTCAATTGCACTCATTACATATGCTAGCAAAGTAATGCTCAAAATTCTCCAAGCTAGGCTCAAAAGTATATGAACCGAGAAATTCCAGGTATTCAAGCTGGATAAAAAAAGCAGAGGAATCAAAGATAAAATTGCCAATACCCACTGGATCATAGAAAAAGCAAAAGAAATCTAGAAAAACATCTGCTTCATTCACTATGCTAAAGCCTTTGTGTGGATCACAAGAGATTGTGGAAAATTCTTCAAGAGATGGCAATACCAGACCACCTTACCTGTCTCTTGAAAAGTAGATATAGAGGTACATTAATTGTATATTGAGTATGACTATTTACAAGGTATTATTCTAAGTGCAAGAGGTGATATCACATAGCTAAACAAACCGAAAAGGCCTGCCTTCCTGGAGCCTAGACCCCAGTAGATGGAGACAGACAAAAGAAGATTATATGTAAATTCTACAATATGAGAAGTGGTCAGTGTTATTGGAAAAGGTAAAGCAGTAGAACAAGGCAGATGGGATTGGGAAAGTTAAGGACAGAGGGCAGGGTGGCCATGGTTGGCTTCACCTACNCAAAAGAAGATTATATATAAATTCTACAATATGAGAAGTGGTCAGTGTTATTGGAAAAGGTAAAGCAGTAGAACAAGGCAGATGGGATTGGGAAAGTTAAGGACAGAGGGCAGGGTGGCCATGGTTGGCTTCACCTACAAGGTGAGTTCTCAACCAAGGTGTACAGGAAGCAGACGCTTGGTTATAGGGAAAGACTGGTTCTGGGGGAAAACCTCCAAATGGGAGTAGTATGACTGACTGACATGTTGGATGAACAGCAAAGTGGCCAGAGCGTCTAGATCAGAGACGTGGGCAGGAGTGAGGGGCAGTGTGGGAAATGAAGGGTATGAGAAAGAAGACTGGGAGTGACAAGTCATTATAAGGATGTCTGGCTTTTACTCTGAGGGAAATGAGATGACATTGCAGTGTTTTGGCCAGACTGGTGCCATGATCCATCTAATACTCAACAAAAAACAAACAAGCAAAAAGCAAAAGCAGCAGCAAAGAACACAGGTCACTCCGAGAAACCTATCCAGATTGTGACAAGTAGAAAATTAAAAGGTGGAAATCCTGAGGTGAGGTTGAAGATGGTAGAGGCTCCATGTGCAGTCACAGCAGGGCAGGAGCTGCAAAGATTCAGTCTTTGGAAGGCAGATCCAGCCAGGTCCTGGTGACAGGAAGTAGGGAAGAATGAGGACAGTCAAGGATAATAGAATGTGTACAATTTTCTTTAAAACTGTGAAAAAATGAACTGCTTTACAACACAAAGGCTTATAGGCTTAATTGTGGCAAGAATTTTTAAGTGTCAAATATAGAGCTATTCTTTTACAAAAGCTAATAGTCTAAACTGACTGATGGTTTAAGTAATTTACAAAAAGGACTAGCAAATAATTTATAAAATCCAANGATCACACCATTGTGATTATCCAGGTCATGAAGATCTTTTTTGTACAGTTCTTCTGTGTATTCTTGCCACCTCTTCTTAACATCTTCTGCTTCTGTTAGCGCCATACCATTTCTGTCCTTTATCGAGCCCATCTTTGCATGAAATGTTCCACAGTATACTATCCTAAATGTTGCTGTAGAATTGCCTTGGTTGTGGAGTTTACATAAAGTGCTCCATGGGTACTTCCCGACAGAAACCAAAATAAACTTAAAGTGGTGGTCTCAAATAAAATACGTGACCATAACATAGATGTTATATATTGTCACTTGTTATGTATTGTCCCATGACCACCTACTGAAAAGAAACCCTAGACTTATTTCTTTTTCATCGTGGTACTTATCACTCTCTAGAATTATATCATATACCTGTTTTCATGTATATTGCCTCTCTCCTCTACTAGATGCAAGCCGCATGAGGATGCAGGCTTGTCTTGTTCACCATGGCAACCAGAGCACAAGAGTGTGCCTGGACCACAGCTGATTCTCAGAAAGCACCCTTTGAACAAATGAATGATGTAACATTCTCACCAATGTGGCAGTTAAACACAGAACCTAAGTGCTCCAAAGAGATGGATAAGTTGGTTCACATATTCAAATATCTGCCTTGCATGTGAAGTTTCCACCTTTGTTCCACTTACAACTCAGGGATGTGGAGCACAGAACATATGGAGAAAGGCTCAACTTAAAGTGAATTTCAGGACCATCTTCCCAGCCCACTTTCCCATGATCTCCATTATTATTTTTTGCAATTCTAGCCCAGAGAGGAGGCTTCAAGCCTCTACTGAGTTTACAACAGACATCATCCAAATCGTAGGTCACTGGGGAAGGCACAGTTGATGCTAGTCAATAAATTGGGGAAAACGTCTTCCAAAATATTGCTTCACAGTGCCCTTTGCCAAAATGTTAAAATCACTAGGAGTTCTTCAAAATTATGGTATAAATATTCCTAGAAATCATGTACTAAGAATGTGCAATATAGCTTTTCAAGGAACTTTAAAAACGCATTAAAAGCATGTCTTCTACAAGGAAGTAGAAAGAGGAGAAGTAAATGCGTTGTGGATAAGAATATTCTTTAGGTTTAACCTTTATGAAAATACAGATATAGGCCCTCAGGGAACTTTGTATTAGTGAGCCCCAATATTTACAGAAAAATCATAACATGGCATTTAAACCTGAGTAGTTCACCTCTACAAAATCACAGATATGGTCTGATAGAACCTAGGGAGTAAATAACTAGAAAGAGGGTTTTGATCCATGGTCCATTTTGGAGTATTCTGAACAGTAATGTTCTATTCCAAGGGTGTGATTTACAGTCCTCCCTAAATCTGGTCTCCAGAGCTGACTTAGGCTAATTTCTAGATCCTACTGCATCTACTTAGATCTTGTTCCCCATATATTTTGAATGCTAAATGCAAAACATGTACACTATTGGTGGCTATATTTTAGGTGGGGAATGCAATTCTTCCCCATAGTGGCAATATAGCATCCTCTCAGTTATAAATATCTTCACTTCAATGAGAAAAGATGATGAAATTCTTTTTGAAGACTCTCAAAGGGCTTGCAGATTTTTAAAAATATTACCACCACTTTGTTTGGAAGAAATACAGTTTGGTCATAAAACCATCATTTGTGATTGGATTTATGGACATGACATGCATTTGCATGCTGTACGTGAAAACCTTGCACCAAAGAGTGGTTTCCAGCAAGGAAATTGTTGCTAGTCAGAATTTTCTGTGTTAACATGAACAAATTCCAGTTTCCTAAACCTGTTGAAAACAAATGTAATTCAAAGAATCTTCCTTTGCATGGACAGGGGCTATCATTTTCAAAATTCCTCATATCTTCACTGAAATGTTTCGAATAAGAAAGGCAAATTTTCTTTAAGAGATATCTCAAAGTGCTTTCTCTTGTAAAGTTAGATCAGGAGAAAAGCATCTTTCTTTTTTAGTTATTCTATTTGTGACATGCTAGGCACTTGCAATCTATCTGCATCATGCTTGGAACATTTTATTATCACTGAACACCATACTTAGGAGGATGGGAATTAAAATAAAATAATTACTTACAGAATCTAATTCATGTATTTGACTGTCTTGATTAAGCACAAGAAACTGTACATGTGCTGGATTTTTTTAAGTAACACATAACTTTAAAGAAACTTACATGCAATATTACTATATAACAAAGCAAAAGGAAATAAAGGTAAAGGTGCATGTAATATGTTGTGCTTAAAACAATGTAACATGGCAATTCATTAGGATGTGGGGTATATAGTAAAACTTCCTGAGAGATTGTCATTTGTGTTTGCTTTGAACAGTTGGTAGGCTTTTGCTAAATAGAAGATGAGAGCAGTCTAGGGCTTCCCTAGTGGCTCATATGGTAAAGAATCTGCCTGCAACGTAGGAGATCCAGGTTCCACCCTTGGATCAGGAAGACCCCTGGAGAAGGGAATGGCAACCCATTCTAGTATTCTTGCCTGGAGAATGCCATGGACAGAGGAACCTGGCAGTCTACAGTGCACAGGGTTGCAAAGAATCAGACACGACTGAGCAACTAACACTACTGAGGGAATGGGAGCTTGTGACTCAGTGACTGGGGGGCTTCTCTTAAACTTAGTAGCAGGCTCTGATCAAACTGTCAGTGCCTTGGACCGACATTGGAAATATAAAATGAAGCCAAGGGTTTAATGTACACATCTCAGTAGCCACAGTAAGGCAACTATTAAGTAATTTGATGGTTGACTAATTTATGTACAGTGAAATAGTCCCCATAGATGAGACCTCTATTTTAATTATCTGATATTTATAAACAGAGAAATTGCAAATGAAGATTCTATATTTTGAACATTTTTTACTGTACTCCTTAAGAGAAACAAGAATTCCTTTATGAACTAAAATGCAAATGAGAACGCATTTGGCAGAATCACTCCAAGCACATGTAAGCAGCAGCATCACACCAGCAGCTGCTTTGGTCCCAGTGTTTTATCCTGTCAATAGGAAAATCCTTGAAGTGCCATTGAATATCCAGTTATCTTGACAGCCATCTTCATGTAATATTCAAGATAGCTTTTACAAAGCCTCAGTTATAATATTAGCCTGAAATCAAATGCTTGCTCTTTATTTAAGGGATGATGAACTTGATTTGATGCCTTCACCGCTGTGAGTCAATTCAGACTCAGAATTCTCATGGACGGGTTTCATTATCCTTAACTGACGGTCAACTTAAGATGTTACTAGCCAAAACCCTATTCTTATCAATTACAGTTCCACACCACCAGTTTTACCTAGATTTAACTCAAGAGCTATTTTCATCAGCTTTCCACCATGTATTGGGTCTGATCTTTGAAACAGCATAGCCACTAAGTTTTTATCACCCAAGATAAGCAAGAACGGTCTTAAAAGCTTTATCTTGGTTCAGAAGAAAAAAAAATATATGATATTAATTGTCTTAAAGTCCTTTTACTGTTGCTAGTCCACACAGAATTGTTGGGATGGAGTTTACCATATGGAAACTCCTGATTGAGAAGGAAGTTGGTAAGAAGGAAAAAAAGAAAAAAAGGAGGGAAAAAGAAAGGAAGGAAGGAAGGGAATGAGAGAGGGAGAGTGAGAAGGAAGGAAATGAGCAAAGCTCCCAAACATGGTCTAAAAGGCTTCCTCCTTCACTGGTTTTAAGAAACTGGAAAATCAAGCTCTAGATTCAAGAATCAAACAGCACACTTAGCTGATAAATTGCTTTAGAGTTTAAGTTCTAACTGTACCATTTGTAAGATAAGAGAGGCTTGAGAAAACTGAGCAAATGCCCCTATATCAGTCACAGACCTGGCAGGAACAGATGGCTCACTAGGCAATGAGAAGATGTTCAATAAACTATTTACAAACGGTGGACAGAGTGTAGGGATGACACAGGGAGAGTGCAGGACCCAGAGCTAGTAGGAATAGACGGCCGTTATCATCCCCAGGCCTAAAGGACCAGGAACCAAGAAAGACTGTGAGCAGAGGGTAGGCTGACAGAACTCGTGACCTCAGATTAAGGTCTGCAGCTAGCCCTTGGCAACTCTGTGAGCTAAGACCCAGAGAAATAAATATCGCGATCTTACTTTGCTCTGTCCCTCTGACACTCAGCTAGTGCTCCCCAGTGGTAAAATTCAGTGGATGAGGAATCAGCAAGCAAAGAAAACCAATGTTCTGTTCCAAATAAATCCCCTCAGAAGCGCAAAGGGGTAATCCGTGAACAGGCTGGAGGGATTAACACCAGAAATCCAGTACATAACACAAGTCAGGCACACTATTGCAAACAGCAAATTTATAAAGAAAAAATAAAAATGCAGGAGGACAAACCCCAACTCCTAATTTCCCTGAAAAGAATGCTTTGGACAATTCTTACAACACAGTCTTACAACACAGACAATTAAAAGGTTATGACTAGAATGTAGTATTAAAATTATACCTGCACACATAAATAGAGCAAACTAGTGTATTCTGGTTATTAGGCACTCAAAAAGTTTAGCTGGGAGTTGACAGATCAGAAACTTTTTCAGCCTTTATATTCAGAAGAAAGTATGCATGAGAATCTTGTTTAAAAGGAGATGAGAAGTTTAGAACATAGAGACTCAGAGAGAGGCAAAAGTAACAGAGGGGGAGTACACTGTCTTCTCTTAAAGGGCTTCTTGGATTGTTTTGAACTGTGGTGGGGTTACTAATATAAGCATATTCACTCAAAAATGCAAAGAAAAATAGTGCGTTTTGTTGTTTCTATGATTATCTGGGGGGCGTCCCAGGTGGCGCTAGTGGTAAAGAACCTGCCTGCCAATTCAGGAGACATATGAGATGTGGGTTTGACCCCTGGGTTGGCAAGATCCCTGGAGGAGGGCATGGGAACCCACTCCAGTATTCTTGCCTGGAGAATCCCATGGAGAGAGGAGCCTGGAAGGCTACAGTCTGTGGGGTCACAAAGAGTCAGACACAACTGAAATGACTTAGCAAGCATTCACACATGACTATCTGAGCTCATTTATAAGATCCCAACATATTAAGGTAGCAGGGAAATTTAAAACAACTACATTTAGTAGTATAATCTACTGATCTCTGTCATTCTAGTAATTTGAGTTTTTTTAAAGATAACAACATTTTTTTCTTTTTTTATTGAAGTATAGTTGACTTACAAAATAATATTAGTTTCCAGTGTACAACACAGTGATTCAATATTTTTGTAGATTATGCATCAGAGTTATTATACCGTTATTGACTATATTCCCTGCACTGTACATTACATCCTTGTGACTTATTTTATAATTGATGGTCTGTTCTCAGTCCCCTTCACTATTTCACCCCATCATCTCTGGGTATCGTGCTTAGAAATGAAATAAGTCAGACAACAACAACAAAAGACAAAAGCTGTTTGTCTTCACTTGTATGTGGAATCTAAATAGGATGATAAAAGAACAATATAACAAAACATAAACAGATTCACACACACANACCCCATCATCTCTGGGTATCGTGCTTAGAAATGAAATAAGTCAGACAACAACAACAAAAGACAAAAGCTGTTTGTCTTCACTTGTATGTGGAATCTAAATAGGATGATAAAAGAACAATATAACAAAACATAAACAGATTCACACACACACAAAAAAACTTAACCTTTTTTTTTTTACCATAAGTGTCCAATCTGTTTGATTTCTTCCACCACATCTGGCTTCTCACCAAAATGGCAACTGGACAAATGGAGAAGTGGGTCCAAGGGGCCTCCTGAGGGAGGGAGGAAGGGGAGCCACATTCTGCCAGGGACCAATAGGAAAGATGGTCTTTCCAACTGTCCTCTAGCTACCAGTCTCAACAGATCCGCTGTTCTTGGTTAGTATCTGTGGTGGGTTCTCCCATCTCTTGGTGGGGTCTTCAGTCTCTGTTGATCAGATACCGCTGGACTCCTGTGAGTGCCAGACTGACTCCCCTTTGGTCCTGTCCNCAAGAGAATGCACTGATCATAGCAAACACCCCCCTTCAAACAACACAGGAGCTGACTCTACATATGGACACCACTAGATAGTCGACAACAAAATCAGATTGATTATATTCTTTGCAGCCGAAAATGGAGACACTCTATGCAGTCAGTAAAAACAAGAACTGGAGCTGATTGTGGCTCAGATCATGAACTCCTTATTGCCAAATTCATACTTAAATTGAAGAATATAGGGAAAACCACTAAGCCATTCAAGTATGACCTAAATCAAGCCCCTTACTATTATACAGTGGAAGTGACAAGTAGATTCAAGGGATTAGATCTGATAGAGTGCCTGAAAAACTTTTGGGGGAAGGTTCCTAACATTATACAGGAGGAGGTGCTTAAAGCTATCTCCAAGAAAAATAAAGGCAAAATGGTTGTCTGAGGGGGCCTTACAAATAGCTGTGAAAAGAAGAGACGTGAAAGGCAAATGAGAAAAGGAGAGATATACCCATCTGAATGCAGATTTCAAAAAAACAAAAAACAAAACAGCAAAGAGAGATATGAAAGACTTCCTAAGTGATCAATGCAAAGAAATATAGGAAAACAATAGAATGGGAAAAGCTAGAGATCTCTTCAAGAAAATTAGAGACACCAAGGGAAAATTTCATGAAGAGATGGTGACAATATAGGGCAGAAACAGTATGGACCTAACAGAAGCAGAAGATATTAGGAAGAGGTGGCAAGAATACAAATAAGAACTATACAAAACAGATCTTAATGATCCAGATAACCATGATGGTGTGATCACAGAGCTAGAGCCAGACATTCTGGATCATGAAGTCAAGTGGGGCTTAGGAAGCATCACCATGAACAAAGCTAGTGGAGGTGATAGAATCCCAGCTGAGCTATTTTTAAATCCTAAAAGATGATGCTGTGAAAGTGCAGCCCTCAATATGCCAGCAAATATGGAAAACTCAGCAGTGGGCACAGAACCGGTAAAGGTCAGGTTTCATCCGAATCCCAGAGAAAGACGATGCCAAAGAATGTTCAACAACTGCTCAATTGCACTCATTACATATGCTAGCAAAGTAATGCTCAAAATTCTCCAAGCTAGGCTCAAAAGTATATGAACCGAGAAATTCCAGGTATTCAAGCTGGATAAAAAAAGCAGAGGAATCAAAGATAAAATTGCCAATACCCACTGGATCATAGAAAAAGCAAAAGAAATCTAGAAAAACATCTGCTTCATTCACTATGCTAAAGCCTTTGTGTGGATCACAAGAGATTGTGGAAAATTCTTCAAGAGATGGCAATACCAGACCACCTTACCTGTCTCTTGAAAAGTAGATATAGAGGTACATTAATTGTATATTGAGTATGACTATTTACAAGGTATTATTCTAAGTGCAAGAGGTGATATCACATAGCTAAACAAACCGAAAAGGCCTGCCTTCCTGGAGCCTAGACCCCAGTAGATGGAGACAGACAAAAGAAGATTATATATAAATTCTACAATATGAGAAGTGGTCAGTGTTATTGGAAAAGGTAAAGCAGTAGAACAAGGCAGATGGGATTGGGAAAGTTAAGGACAGAGGGCAGGGTGGCCATGGTTGGCTTCACCTACAAGGTGAGTTCTCAACCAAGGTGTACAGGAAGCAGACGCTTGGTTATAGGGAAAGACTGGTTCTGGGGGAAAACCTCCAAATGGGAGTAGTATGACTGACTGACATGTTGGATGAACAGCAAAGTGGCCAGAGCGTCTAGATCAGAGACGTGGGCAGGAGTGAGGGGCAGTGTGGGAAATGAAGGGTATGAGAAAGAAGACTGGGAGTGACAAGTCATTATAAGGATGTCTGGCTTTTACTCTGAGGGAAATGAGATGACATTGCAGTGTTTTGGCCAGACTGGTGCCATGATCCATCTAATACTCAACAAAAAACAAACAAGCAAAAAGCAAAAGCAGCAGCAAAGAACACAGGTCACTCCGAGAAACCTATCCAGATTGTGACAAGTAGAAAATTAAAAGGTGGAAATCCTGAGGTGAGGTTGAAGATGGTAGAGGCTCCATGTGCAGTCACAGCAGGGCAGGAGCTGCAAAGATTCAGTCTTTGGAAGGCAGATCCAGCCAGGTCCTGGTGACAGGAAGTAGGGAAGAATGAGGACAGTCAAGGATAATAGAATGTGTACAATTTTCTTTAAAACTGTGAAAAAATGAACTGCTTTACAACACAAAGGCTTATAGGCTTAATTGTGGCAAGAATTTTTAAGTGTCAAATATAGAGCTATTCTTTTACAAAAGCTAATAGTCTAAACTGACTGATGGTTTAAGTAATTTACAAAAAGGACTAGCAAATAATTTATAAAATCCAACACCTATAATTTATCCTTTCAAAGTTTGGCCGTATAAGTAGGAAAATATCAGTTTTTTGACAGAAAATTGGGTTATGATAAGATTATCCTGAATACAGTTGTTTGGAAATATTTTTGTCATGATTGTATGATTACATTGCTAAAAACCATGTCAGTGTTTCCTCCGTAAAATGGGTTATATCTAAACACTTGAAAATTGTAAATAGAATTTTCCTAGGAGTTAAACACCTTCCAAATATAGAAAGTCAGAATTACTTTTCATTTTTATCTGAATTTCTTTTTTAGTTCTGGTTAGCTTTTATAACCAAAAAGCAAAATAAACTGAATTTAATACCAAACCTGTGAAATGCTTAAAGCAAAAATTGTTTACACATTTTGGAGGGCATTGAATAAACATCTTTCAAATTCTGAAGTTGCTTTGAAAATTTATATTTTCTTCCTTCAAAACCATTGATCTTGTTTGAAGGAGATTAATCATGAACAACTTCTGACATCTCCTAGAACATATTCTCATAAGTTAACTTTTAAAAATAGTCTCTGCTTGCCATTTATAAAAGAAAATGTTCATAGTTTAAGGCTCAGTGAAAAGCATCACCTCCTCTTCTCCCTCATCCTGTTCTTACATCTTCCTTTGATCTTCCACGGCAATTGTCCTGTATTTTTATTAACTAGACATGCATCATCTTAACTAAGATATGCCACCCCTCATCTCTAGGAAGGCTGGGAAATTTCACACTTCTCAAAGGGGAATAAGCTTAGTCATTAACTTGAATCTCTGCTGCTCTCCAAGTGGATTACCTTCCCTGACAACATCTTTGCCCACCTGAAACCAAAGTATTTTAATGGCTTTGTTACCTAGAAAAAAAAGGCTGAAGACACTAATACAGAAATGTTTTAACAGGTCTTTTCAGAAATCCAAGAATTACTTCAAATGCAATGTATTGAGAATTTTAAATAGCTAAAATACAGGTCGACATCTTAGAAAAGAAATACTTCAGTAAAACCAAGTTGCTGTTGTGAGAGTTAAAATATGAATCTCTATATACTCAACAATTATAGTTTACTTTTAGCCCATTGAGAAGAGGATTACATTATGAACTAACGGGAAATTCTCTAAGGTCATTCAGTAGAGCTCTGGGGAAAAAATGCTTTCAATATCAGATAAGGGTTGTTGTATTGAATACAATTTGTTTTATGTATTATGTTAGAAAATATGTAACTATTATAGGAAATTACTAAAATGGGGTGTTAGCTTATCATATCAATCGCTTGGAATTAAGGTGAGTGAAATAACTTCCTGGCAGCAATTTATGTTTGGAAGTTGTATTTTCCGTAAATGCTAGGTATAAATATTAGCAGAAAAATACATTTATCATATCAAGTATAGTACAAAAAGCTGCTTCTCTTTTTTCTGTGATTTTATATTTCTCATTAAAGAAGGTAAATTAGGTAATTTGTCATTATAGTTGCAACTATATATTAGATTGTTGGTGTTTTAGCATTATAAATGGTCAAATCCCATAACTAGCACTCACTGGGATAGAAAAACCTAATAGTATAAATATAGTTCTTACCTGTACTCAACAACTGATTAAAATGCACATATTAATCATTTATACCTTGAGTTCTTAAATAGCTTCTCTGTTAAACACAATTTGCATAGGTAATGAGTGAATATAAAACTATATAAAATCATGTAAAAACATATTAGAGTAATTCTGAATTAAAATAGGATTTAGAAAATTAATTGGCAACATGCAATTTTAAATTTTTAATTNTGAGTTCCTAAATAGCTTCTCTGTTAAACACAATTTGCATAGATAATGAGTGAATATAAAACTATATAAAATCATGTAAAAACATATTAGAGTAAGGTATCATATTTCTGAATTAAAATAGGATTTAGAAAATTAATTGGCAACATGCAATTTTAAACTTTTAATTTTATATTGGAGTATAGCCAATTAATAGTATAGTAATAGTTTCAGATGGACAGCAAAGGGACTCAGCCATACATATACATCTATCCATTCTCTCCCAAACTCCCCTCCCATCAAAACTGCCACATAACACTGAGCAACTTCCTGGACTGTATAGTAGGACTAATGTATAGTTTTTCATCCATTTAAAATACAGCTGCATGTAAATTTGATCCTAAACTCCCTAACTAACCCTACCCCCATGCAACCATAAATTTATTCTCTAAGTCTGTGAGTCTGTTTCTGTTTTATAAATAAAATCATTTGTATCATTTCTTTTTATAGAGTTTGCATATAAAGGATGTCATGTGATATTTCTCCTTCTCTGTCTGACTTACTTCACTCAGTATGACAATCTCTAGGTCCATCTATGGGCAACATACATTTATTAATCCTACATCTAAGCTCTTGAATTTTTACATTATTTCTGGCCAAGTTTTAAACTAATATTTGGATCTGAAAACTTTTTCAATCTCTATCTGTTGCAGGCAGTAAGCACAGATCCTGTCCCAGTTAAATTACACTATGACAAATCTCACGACCAGGTCTGGGTGCTCAGCTGGGGTACAATGGAAAAGACTTCTCCAACACTGCAGGTAAGTCCCTTTCAGTGTGTCTGAGAAAATGATGATCTTTAAAATGTTCAGTATCTAATTGGGTGTTTAACCATTTAACAATGATATTCCATCTAAATCTTCACAGAAAGGAAAAAAAAAACGTTGATACACAAATACATTTTTGGTTAGGAAATATTTTAATTTAGATGTTCCAAACATTAGATTTATCTGCCAAAGGAATAACCTATAATGACAAAGCTGAAGCCACTGCATGAGGGGTGGGGTGATTATGATGAATTTTTTGGCAATTTCCAGCTTCCCTCGAATTTTCTTGTTTTGATCTCTTTAGAAAGGGATGTGGGGAGTGTAGCTTGTAAAGTAGAGCCCCGGAGAGTTAGACAGAGTCTCAAAGCAGGTCTTCAGTTTTCTCCAAATACACAGGATTTTACTNTTCCCACATTCTTTGGCATATTGGTAAACCCACACATGGAGTATAAAATGCCTAAGACAGAAAATTACTGAGTGCTTGCAGCCTAGTGTTGTGTGTGTTGTGTGTGTGTGTGTGTTCAGTTAGCTATCTGCATTATTTCTTGAGTGAGATAATGTTGTCTGATCCCCTACTTGATCTCTGCCCCTTATTAACAGGCTCTATCTGAATCTTATAAGGAAAGAGCCCAAGATAGATGAACCAAATAGACCAACCCCTGTTTGACAGAATATTCACTTAGGTTACTATTCTTTATTAGTATATAATGTAATATGTATCCCTTATAATATTTTTGTCATATGGGAAACAAGTGAAAGTGAAAGTTGCTCAGTGATGTCCAACTCTTTACAATGCCATAGACTATACAGTCCATGGAATTCTCCATGCCAGAATACTAGAGTGGGTAGCTTTTCCCTTCTCCAGGGGATCTTCCCAACCCAGGGATCAAACTCAGGTCTCCCGTACTACAGACAAATTCTTTACCAGCTGAGCCACAAGGGAACTCCAGGTTGAATTTAAAAGCAGTGTATATTTGAAATCTATGTATTCCATTATTTTTAAAAAGGAAAAGTTTTGTACAGGTATAATTAGCAGACTCCAAGCTCTAGATTTTAATAAAGCCTCTGACTAGATTAATTCCACAGCATTTTTTACTGAAGAAATCAATGGAGCATTAATAACATGTAATTTAGAAACACTCCACATCACAGATCTGCCTCTCAAGTTTTATTATGCAAAGTAAAATACCTCTNTCCAAGCTCTAGATTTTAATAAAGCCTCTGACTAGATTAATTCCACAGCATTTTTTACTGAAGAAATCAATGGAGCATTAATAACATGTAATTTAGAAACACTCCACATCACAGATCTGCCTCTCAAGTTTTATTATGCAAAGTAAAATACCTCTTGCTTCTTCCCTCAGAGGTCCTTATGCTAACTCATCAAAGTGATATGTAAAACACAGAGCAGACCAGCTGCGGTGTATACATAGCACAGTTCCACATACTTTCCCCCTCTGCCCCATATGATTTGAGATTTTGCTGGAAATGGTAAAACAAACTTACTTTACCCTAAACAAGTAAATAATAGACTGTCTAGATTTCTTGGGTTTCTTTGTTTGACAGTTAAAACAGACTCAGATAACAATTAAGATACATGAAGAAATACATCACAAGATATGATACAATGCAATACTTCACAAGATGAGGACAGAACTCACCCTGAGAACTTAAGTAAATCTAATGTGCACATAGCCAGGACTTATTTCATATGTAAGTGCAATAAATTAGAAAACAATGTTTTGAATGAAGCAAATAAAGCATTAACTAGTTCTTATAAAATGTGTATAGAAAATAATATTGAGATTAGTTGTTTGAGAACTAATCTCAAAAATATACAAGCAACTTGTGCAGCTCAACTCCAGAAAAATAAATGACCCAATCAAAAAATGGGCCAAAGAACTCAATAGGCAATTCTCCAAAGAAGACATACGGATGGCTAACAAACACATGAAAAGATGCTCAACATCACTCATCATCAGAGAAATGCAAATCAAGACCACAATGAGGTACCATTTCACACCAGTCAGAATGGCTGTGATCCAAAAGTCTACAAGCAATAAATGCTGGAGAGGATGTGGAGAAAAGAGAACACTCTTACACTGTNTTGAGGTTTTTAATTCTATTTTTAAAGGGATTTATTATTTTCCTGTTGAAGCAAAATGATATATATTTCTGTAGCATCTAATTTTATGAATTCATAAATTTTTACTTGAAGAAATATCTTTTTTAAATGTTAAAACTTTAAATACAAGTATCACATTAAAAAAAAAAAATGCCTTTTGAATGAAAGACCCCAACTGAGGCTCAAAAAACAATGCTATTAAATCAATAATTTTATCTTTAAGAGCACATGCATCAATTAATGATAGCAGTCAGTAGAACATTTTAGAACACTTCTGGGAATGTTGCTAAAGTGATTATTTCATATATATATCATATTTTCTCTCTCTTTTTTTGCTATATAAGAAAAATTATTTTAAATGTAAAATTAGTGGTAGTGGTAGGCGTTCTGTAGAGGGACAACACTGGGTGCACTGATATTATCTTTACAATAATTTGAGGCTGTAAAAACTATTTACAAGAGTTTTTAACTATGTAAAAACTATTCCGTGTGAATTCACTACATTTTATACCCGTTTAATTTTGTTTTAAATCTGTAACTGTAGCCTGTCTATGGTTACCTGTGTAGGAAGAAGAAATTGACTAATGAGTCAATCAAAGAATATATAGACAAATAGATTCCTTTTTTCTTTCAAATTAAAGATGCTCACTTGTTATCTTGTTATGTTATAGTGTTCTATTTCTTGAAAAAAAATCATTCAGCAAGATGTCATCTTTTAAAGTTCTTTGAGATGTGATTCAAGCAAGAACTGAAGGACATGAAAAGGATGTCAGAAAGCCCTAAAATTTAACTTTAACAAAAGAACCTACCAAATTAGTTGATGGAATAATCTATTAAATCTAATCTGTCATCAGCCATGAGTAGACATATCACATAACCAGATGATAACATGAAGAATGGTAGGTCACAAACAGCAAACAGCAAGGGTTTATACCAGTGTGGCATAGGGCATACAGGGCTCACAAGATGAAAAAAAAAAAAAAAAACAGCTCCAAGGGAAGTAAAAATAATAGTTGCTTTTAGGGACTCTAAAACTGTTTAGTATGCCTCATATTTCTTCTGTATTTAGTTGAACGTTTTTCTGTACTATGGAAACATTATCTTTTTTGCCTTTTTTTTTCTTTTTGAGAGGGGAATAGGTAATGAAATATGTAGATTTTTATTCTATACTGACATCTGATTTTCAAGAAAACCAATATAAAATTTTAATGATTTCATTTTTTGCCATGATGTAGCAACTTATTTTTATATTTATGTAATTTTTGAAATGTAAATATAGTTTTTAGTGTCTTTGTAATAAAAGAGAATCAGAGTTTGCATATGTTATGAAAGTAGCTGCTGATTTATGTAACTAAGCCAAGAAAATGCTTAAAAAATCTAGACTTTTTTCCTTAATAACATAAATCAAAATTATTCATCAATTTGAGTAAAAGGAAACATTGCTTTTGTTTAATTAAAGTATACGTTATTTAAATCCTGCTTTAAAACTTTGTTGAATTTATATCAAAAAAATGTTTTTGAACTCTGAATAATTTTTAATTAAAGAAATTGGACAAGACTCATTTAATTGACATCTGAAAATAATTTGAATATAAATGATTAATTTATATAAAAATGATTTTGAGAAATGTTTAATAAATCATAGATACATATATCCTTGTTGTTGTTGTTCAGTTGCTAAGTGTCTTGTCTGACTCTGTGACCCCATGGACTGCAGCACATGTGTCTTAATATTGACTAAATATGCCTTCCTGATTTTGCATAAACTTAATTTGCTTGTCATTTTTTAACATTAAAAAACCTCTACTTCCATCCAAATTTTCATTTACAATGAGAAGTAAAGAGATCNCTCTGTGACCCCATGGACTGCAGCACATGTGTCTTAATATTGACTAAATATGCCTTCCTGATTTTGCATAAACTTAATTTGCTTGTCATTTTTTAACATTAAAAAACCTCTACTTCCATCCAAATTTTCATTTACAATGAGAAGTAAAGAGATCTACTTCAAAAAGATTTGTTTGGACACAAGTGACTTTTTAATAAATAGAAGTAGAGTGGAATATAAGCCATTTGGCAACAGTCATTTGAGATATACATTGTTTCCATAACTTAATATTTTATGTTTTTTGAATTAATAAATATGCTGCATGGATATCATCATTATCAGCAACCTCATGAAAGTAGTTGCATTAACCTATTTAATATATTTTTTTTATTTCCTGATTCCATGTTGTGCCTTACCAACATGAAATTAAGATATGCTGATAATCCTTTTGGTACTTCTTCTATCCCTTACCTGATTTCAAGTGATCCATTTTTACCATCTTTTAAAATTTGAAAACACTGTTGGAACCATTATAGCATTTGGATTTATAGGAAAGAGATAAATTATATTTATTCTGATTCATAAGTCCATTATTAAAATTGTAAATTCATCAGAGAAACAGTTTTTGTTATTGTATTTATACAAGTGAAATACAAAATATCTTAATTTTTACATATAAGTCTTTGAGGTAAATAGCTTAAAGATATTCAGACTTTTTATTATGATGATTTCCTAAGGCATGCACTGAAATAAATTCAAATTTTAGCAAGAAATAAAGGAACAACAATGTTAAAGAAAAGTGGACCAGACATTTGAGAAATTTTCTGGAAATACAGGAAACCCACTACCATTTATTTATGTTGTTTAACAGTTTCATCAGTAATGTCTAACTTTCCTATTGTCCTATGTACAAGAACCATTTAAAATGGTTCCTCATATATATTTTTTAATTTTAATATAGAATTTATAGCATAATTTTCTGGATTCAGCTGAGTTGCTGTATCATATACATCTCCTCAGGTTGTATGGCTTAGGGGTAGTTTTGTTCTTATTACTGCAGTTATTATCTAATATATTAATAGTAATTAACAAACACTGAGCACTTTCTATAAATCAGACAATGAAATAAGAATTTTTATGCACTCCCTCATTTAAAACTAGCAGCTCCATAAACTTTTATCCCTATTCTACATATGGTGAATCACTTAACTAATAAGTGCTGGAATCAGCTATAAACTCTGTTCTGTCTAAATTCAGTGCATTAGCACTCAATACATTATAGAACTCAAGTCCTTTATTCACTTTCTGAGTAAAATCTAGCTAACATGCCCTGCAAATTATCCTAATGTTGCCTACAAAACATCCCTGTCTCTCACTTTTGTGTACCTCTGCTACAACAAAACTCAACTGCGCAGACCCTGAACTTCTTTTTTGGTTCTTTGCTCTTGTCTAACAGTGTAATATCTTTTTATTAACATGTTCTTCTGTCTCTAGACCCAGCCCTAAATTGATCCTTCTCACCTTGCTAACAAAATTACTACTCCTTTACTATTTCTCCATATTTATTTTCTCCATACTTCAATTCACCAGAGAACCACTAGACTCTTTTTCCTAACTTTAGAGCTTTGGTGATACAACTCGGCATTGGAAGGAAAATGAAACCTTAACATATTTTCTATTGCATATTTTAAGTCCAAAGCATGTTGAAGCCAGACTTCCCTGGTGGTCCAGTGGTTAAGATTTCATGCTTCCTCTACAGAGGGCACTATCTTAGAATGTAAGACATTATAGTACTTTGGGTTTGTTCTCTGGTCAGGGAAGTTCTACATGCCACAGGGTGTAGCCAATGATAATAATAACAATAACGAACAGTGTTGAATCTATTGCCTTCAGCAGGCTTAACTCCTAAGACTGATCTGCACACATACTATAGTCCAGTTAAGGGAACCTGAGTAGCCCCTATCCAGACTAACAGTTTTTCAATTTTAGATGGGGTGAAAGTGAGAGAAATTTAGTAGAAAATATAATTCGAGTGTTTCTCTTCCCAGGATNGACATAAAAAGCTAACTTTCCTATTGTCCTATGTACAAGAATCATTTAAAATGGTTCCTCATATATATTTTTTAATTTTAATATAGAATTTATAGCATAATTTTCTGGATTCAGCTGAGTTGCTGTATCATATACATCTCCTCAGGTTGTATGGCTTAGGGGTAGTTTTGTTCTTATTACTGCAGTTATTATCTAATATATTAATAGTAATTAACAAACACTGAGCACTTTCTATAAATCAGACAATGAAATAAGAATTTTTATGCACTCCCTCATTTAAAACTAGCAGCTCCATAAACTTTTATCCCTATTCTACATATGGTGAATCACTTAACTAATAAGTGCTGGAATCAGCTATAAACTCTGTTCTGTCTAAATTCAGTGCATTAGCACTCAATACATTATAGAACTCAAGTCCTTTATTCACTTTCTGAGTAAAATCTAGCTAACATGCCCTGCAAATTATCCTAATGTTGCCTACAAAACATCCCTGTCTCTCACTTTTGTGTACCTCTGCTACAACAAAACTCAACTGCGCAGACCCTGAACTTCTTTTTTGGTTCTTTGCTCTTGTCTAACAGTGTAATATCTTTTTATTAACATGTTCTTCTGTCTCTAGACCCAGTCCTAAATTGATCCTTCTCACCTTGCTAACAAAATTACTACTCCTTTACTATTTCTCCATATTTATTTTCTCCATACTTCAATTCACCAGAGAACCACTAGACTCTTTTTCCTAACTTTAGAGCTTTGGTGATACAACTCGGCATTGGAAGGAAAATGAAACCTTAACATATTTTCTATTGCATATTTTAAGTCCAAAGCATGTTGAAGCCAGACTTCCCTGGTGGTCCAGTGGTTAAGATTTCATGCTTCCTCTACAGAGGGCACTATCTTAGAATGTAAGACATTATAGTACTTTGGGTTTGTTCTCTGGTCAGGGAAGTTCTACATGCCACAGGGTGTAGCCAATGATAATAATAACAATAATGAACAGTGTTGAATCTATTGCCTTCAGCAGGCTTAACTCCTAAGACTGATCTGCACACATACTATAGTCCAGTTAAGGGAACCTGAGTAGCCCCTATCCAGACTAACAGTTTTTCAATTTTAGATGGGGTGAAAGTGAGAGAAATTTAGTAGAAAATATAATTCGAGTGTTTCTCTTCCCAGGATTGTGATACATGGTGGAATCCCCTCTCATGATTCCCAGTTAGCCCCACCATCATTTAGGGTAAATAACTCACACGCTCATAACCATTCTGCAACCATTCTCTCTTTCACATCCAGTATAATATTTAATTAATTACATAAGATATTCAATACTTTATTATAAAATGAGCTTTGTGTTAGATGATTTTACCAAACTGTGGTCAAAGTTAAATGTTCTGAAACCTTTTAAGTTCAGCTGGCTCAGACAGTAAAGAATCTGCCTGCAATGCAGAAGACTTGGGTTTGATCTCTTGGTCAAGAAGATCCCCAGGAGAAAGGAATGGCTACCCACTCCAATATTCTTGCCTGGGGAATCTTGCCTGGATGACTGTGAACAGAGGAGCCTTGTGGGCCACACCCCATGAGATCGTAAAGAGTAGGACATGAAAGGCAACTAGCACTTTCCTTCTCACAGATTAAGCTATACTTTTTGGTAGGTTAGGGCTAGTCAATTCATTTTGACTTGTGGTATTTACTTCCATAACCATATTGTAAGTTAAAAGAATCTGTATTTATAGTTTCCATGTAACTATTTGTGTTGTCTAAAATGCTGTTTCTGATCCTGATTTGGATCCTCTTAAGTTATATCAATCTCCTGGCCAAACTCAAACACTCTCTAATTCAAGCAATTTTTTTTTTTATTCTTTTGTCATTTATGATGGCATTCTCCTCAAAATTTACATCTTGTCCCCCCCCCCCCATGGTGGCATTTGTTTTTATTAGAATACCCCATATGGTAAGAGCTTTCCTAAGCCAGCACAGAGACTGGGTAGCCTCCTAGGGTCCCACAGCTTTTATCTTATCTTCCACTCTCTTTTCAGACTGGGGGGCAGGGGAAAGCGGTGGTGTCAGGCAGTCTCCAAAGCGCCTGCTTCTGGACCCCTGAGAAAGTTTGCATTGCCAGCAAGATATCCCAGGACACATCAGTGGTATACCATAGGGCCTAAGGATCAAGGTAGTTTTTGAAGGCATTCCTGTTTGTATGGCTTCATGATGGAACCAAGGAGGCTCTTACAGAC
This sequence comes from Neotragus pygmaeus, assembly GCA_006410875.1. Classification (NCBI taxonomy): domain Eukaryota; kingdom Metazoa; phylum Chordata; class Mammalia; order Artiodactyla; family Bovidae; genus Neotragus; species Neotragus pygmaeus. The sequence continues at coordinate 30,866 of SJYV01028989.1, read as the reverse complement.
TCCCACATGATCCTTCACTCTGATTGAGAGCAGGCAGGACCCAGAAGAAGGTGGCCAAGAGTTAAGGGAGAAGAGATGACATTGAGATACCCTTGGGAGTCTGGAGAGCACCTGGATTTCTGGGGAAGGGAGAGCCATGGAAGCCCCACTCAGTTATTTTTTGGTTTGGGGGATGTCATATTTCCTCTTGCTGGAGTACCATGACTGCAGGGGGATGCCCATTGAAGGGAGGGTCTTGACCCAGAAAGCTACGCAGTCCAGGAAATGGGGGGAAAAATCTACAATTCAACTATGCTGAGCCAGGATTCCTCCCTGTTCAGGTGCACTGGTAAAGTCCATCACTATGGGCCTATTCTCTTGGGCCAGGTAAGGAATAGTTGCTGAGGTGAAGCTGAAATAACCAGCCTTGAGAGGATGTAGGGCCATGATGTGAGAGACATTGTTAGCAGGAGTAACCCAGTCCCATTTAATGTTGATTATTCCCAAGACAATGCTGAAGTCTTCTGGAAGGAAGGAATCAATAGGCAAGTCCACATCTCATGTAGCACTTGAGCCAACACTGTAGATATTGTACTGAAAAGTCAGGTCTCCCGTTTCATAGCACATCTGTTCAAAAGTGATTTCGAGGCCAAAGCCTGTCTACTTTGTCTGCTTGTGTGACGGCAAATAGAACGAACACCACAAACTCCAGCAGCCTCAGCATGCACACTCTATCCCCAACCCCCCGAGACTTTTGGGAGCTGCCAAAATCACAAGCAGTATGTATTTCTTGTTAAAGGCATTCAGCAGGTTTATTTATTTATTTCATGTGATTGTATTAAGCTTCAACTATTCACAGGATGGACACTATGCTATGTTCTAATAGGAAACTAAGGCTAGATTTTGTTTCATTTATACATATGTATGGAACTAGAGTTAATAAAAGTTACATTTTCTTAAAAATTTTATTTGAATGTAGTTGATTTATGATGCTTTGTTAGTATCAGGTGTACAGAAAGTGATTCAGTTATACATATACCTGTATCAATTCATTTTCAGACTGTCTCTATGTAAGGTATCACCAAATATTGAATAGGTTTCCCTGTGCTATAGAGTAGATCCTTGTTAGTTATCTATTTTTATATAGTAGTGTGTGTATGTTCATTCCAAGCTCCTCCTTTCCCCATGTTTCCCCTTTGTTAACCATATATATGTATTTTTTCCCCAAATCTGTGATTCTGTTCCTGTTTTGTAAATATGCTTATGTATTATTTTTTTAAAATTGTTTTTAAAAAGAATTCATACTTTGAAACTGTACATAGATTCATAGAGTCATAGAACATAGATTCAAATTTAGTGAATCATACTTACTGCAGAGTGATTCTAAGCACATTAGTTTGCTAGAGGCTTTTCCTGCCCTCGTATTAGGTCTCAATTTTACATAAGTCTTTTCACTTACTAACTAATGAGGTGAAGCACCTGACAGAGGCTAAGACCAATAGATGCCCAAATTCTCTCTGGCCACAGCATTTAATTCAAACATGGGCATGTAACCCACTCAGAACCCATCCATTTTGATGGGGCTTTTCAGTCTCTTTTCAGGAAGAGACTTCCGGTTTTTGTGTACATTTGTCTAGAGGATCTAGAGCTACAATAGCTATTATTACACCACATGAAGCTTAGACTTGAAACCAAGAGAGAAGATGCAAAACCAATAGATCAAGGGGAAAAAAATGAGTTATGATTACATTCAGTTCAGTCGCTCAGTTGTGTCTGACTCTTTGCGACCCCATGAATCGCAGCACNCCTTACCTCATAAATGATTGTGAGGATGTTTGTATAAAACACTCAGAACGATATTGTGTGGTGAGCATGTAATGTCAGCTATTCTTATTCCTTTTGAGCTTTTGCCTACCTCTAAATGCATGTTTATTTCACCGTAATCTTAATGTCTGTCCAATCTTGTCTCCTGAGATTTTAATTTACACAAGTTTGCACAGAAGCTTAATTTTAATTAGTTTTAATGATTTTATAAGTGTCAATTAAACTGATACACTCTCTACTACTGTTGGACATTTAGGTTGCCCCCACTTTTTCTTTTAAAGCAACGTAGATATACTTACAATGTACAAGTCAATACATTTGTTCTTCTTTTTTCTCTGTTTAAATGATAGTCTTACAAATTCTCAAAAGTGGATTATTGTATTAAGAGATATAAATGTCTTATGAATCATCAAAAAAAATGGACTGGTTCAAAATTGGGAGAGTACATCAAAGCTGTATTTTGTCACCCTGCTTATTTAATTTATATGCAAAGTACATTATATGAAACACCAGGCTGAAGAAATCACAAGTTGGAATCAAAATTTCCAGGAGAAAAACCAACTGCCTCAGTTATGCAGATGATTACACCCCAATGGTAGAAATGGAGGAGGAACTAAAAATCCACTTGAAAAAGATGAAAGAGGAGAGTGAAAAAGCTGGCTTAAACTTAACATTGAAAAAACTAAGATCATGGCATCTGTGCCCATCACTTCATGGCAAATAGAAAAAATAGAAACTGGGACAGGCTTGATTTTCTTGGGCTCCAAAATCACTGCAGACAATGACTGCAGCCCTGAAATTAAAAGACACTTGCTCCTTGGAAGAATAGCTATGGCAACCTTAAACAGTATATTAAAAAGCAGAGACATCACTTTGCCAACAAAGNAAACTGGGACAGGCTTGATTTTCTTGGGCTCCAAAATCACTGCAGACAATGACTGCAGCCCTGAAATTAAAAGACACTTGCTCCTTGGAAGAATAGCTATGGCAACCTTAAACAGTATATTAAAAAGCAGAGACATCACTTTGCCAACAAAGGTCCATCTAGTCAAAGCTATGATTTTTCTGATAATAATGCACAGATATGAGAAATGAGCCATGAAGAAGCCTGAGTACTGAAGAATTTATGCTTTTCAACTTTGGTGCTGGAAAAGACTCTTTAGAGTCTCTTGGACAGCAAGGAGATCAAACCAGACAATCCTAACGGAAATGAACCCTGAATATTCATTGGAAAGACTGATGCTGAAGCTGAAGCTCCAATACTTTGACCACCTGATGTGAAGAGCCAACTCATTGGAGAAGAGCCTGATGCTGAGAGAGACTGGGTGCAGAAGGAGAAGGGGTGACAGAAGATGAAATGGTTGGAAGGCATCATCAACTCAGTGGATGTGAATCTGAGCAAACTCTGCAAGACTATGAAGGACAGGGAAACCTGTGGTGTCGCAGTCCTTGGGGTCTCAAAGAGTTGGACACAACCTAGCAACTGAACAACAAAGTAGTGCTTATATTTTTATCATGCCTTTTAAATCCATTAACTATACATAAAGATTATATAAAGACTGATGATATGGTGAAACTAATATTCAAATATGCCACAAAGCAGGGACAGAGTTCTTGATTCATTAATGTTAAACTGAATTAAATTTGTCGGCAACTGCCACTCTTTATTTGTTGTTAATTAGTTTTAGTTTGGGCTTCCCAGGTGGCTCAGTTGTAAAGAAACCACCTGCCAATGCATGAGACTCAGGTTTGATTCCTGGTTTGGGAACATCCATTAGAGAAGGAAATGGCAACTCACTCCAGTATTCTTGACTGGGAAATCCCATGGACAGGGGACCCTGGCAGACTACAGACCATGGAGTCACAAAAGAATCAGACATGACTTAAAGACCAACAACAACAGTGGTTTAGTTTAGTCTTTAATAGCATTCAGATTTAAGTTGCTTTCTAAAATATTTTACGGTGAATATCCATGTAACACAAGATTAATCATTTCAAAGTGTACAGTTAATAATATTAGTATATTCAGAATGTTACTTAAGCATTACTCTAGTTTCAAAATATTCCAAAATGTTTTCCTCACCTCCTAAAGTGAACCTACCTGTGCACACTAAGCAGTCGCTTCCCATCTCCCCTTGCCTCAACTCGTGGAAACCACTAATTTGTTTTTGATCTGTATATATAACAATTGAAGGTATTTTAAATAAATTGGATTATACAATATGTAACATTTTGCATCTGGTTTCTTCAACATAGCTTGACATTTTGCAAGTTCATCTACATTGCAACATGTGTCAGTACTTCATTTTGGGTTTAATACTCTGTTATATGGATATACCACATTTTTTTACCCATTTATTTATTAATAAATAAGGAGGTCATTTCAACTTTGAATACTCTGAATAGTACTACTACTAATATTTGTGTACAACTGTTTGCTTGAATACCTGTTTACAAGTTTGGAGGTTATATATATATATATATATGTATGTATGTATGTATATATACAAGATATATATATATATGTCCGTGTGTATGTATATATCTTGTATCATATGATATTTGATGTTTGGATTTTTTTTTTTTTGAGAAAACACCAAGCTGTCCAGAATGTATACAAGTTCTAATTTTTCCACATCCTTGCCAATATTTGTCATTTTTTTGATGATAGCTATCCTGATGTATGCTATATGCTATTTATTGAGTTTTTACTTTCATTTCTTAATGACCAATAATGTTAAATGGGTTTTTAGTGTTTTTTGATCATTTGTTTATCATCATTGGAGAAACTTCTTTTCAAATCTGTTGCTCATTTTTCACTTTAGACTATCTTTTTGATTGCATTGTATGTGTTCTTTCTTTATTCTGGATACTAGACAATATCAGATATATGATTTGCAAATATTTTCTCTCATTCTGTGGGGTGTATTTTTACTTCCCTCTAATGACCTCTGATTCACAAAATGTTTTAAATTGATAAAATCCAAATTATTTTTATTTTCCTACTTTTACTTCTGGAGTCATATCTAACAAATCATTGCTAAATCTAAGATCATGAAGATTTATATCTGTTCCCTTCTAAGTGTTTTATAGTAATAGATCTTTGATCCATTTTAGTTAAATTTTATATATAGTAAGAGGAAGGGGATCAACTTCATTCTTTTGCATGTGAGTCTCTATTTGTCACAGCACCATTTGCTGAAGAGACTATCCTGTCCAGTTGAATAATCTTAGTACGCATGATAAAAATAATCTGGCCATACATACACTGGTTTATTTCTTGGCTCTCAATACTATTTCTTGGCCTATAATTTTATTCCTATGCTAAAAACACATAATTGTGAATAAAGTAGACTGCTATTAACTTTTAAAATGAGGAAATGAGGGACCTACATCATTTTGTATTCTCTGACAAGATTTATGGCCTATTTTGGTTATCTTCAATTCCACATGAATATGAGGTCCAATTTCTCCATTCCTACAGAAAAAAAAAAAAAGACCATTGGGATTTTGATAAGGATTGCACTGTATCTATGGATCACTTTGAGGAGTGTTGCCATTTTAGTAAGATGTATTTCAGTCCATAAACAAGGAATGCCTTTTCATTTTTTTAAACCTTCTTTAATATCTTTCAGTGATACTTTGTAGTTTTCTGTGTGAAAGTCTTACAGTCCCTTCATTAATTTATTCTTAAGAACTTTATTATGTTTACGCTTCTGTAAATGGAAAATGTTTTATTTCATTTTCAGCTTGGCTATTGCTAGATGTAGAAATACAGTAGAGTGTTGACTATTATTCTTTTATCTGCAGTTTCCCTGAATTTGTATATTAGCCCTAATAGAAAATGTGTGTGTCTGTATTCTTTACAATTTCTTATGTGTAACTTCAAGTCATCTTTGAATTAAAATATTTTTATTTCTTCCTTTTCATTAAGAATAATTTTTTTTTTTAGTGCCTAATTATTCTGGCTAAAAACTCTAGTTCCATCTCAAATAAAAGTGATAAAAATAGGCATTCTTGTCTTGTACCTGATTTTAGAAGGAAGGGATTTCGGTGACAATGAGCATGATGTTAGCAATGAGATTTTCACAAGTGTCCTTTATCATATTAAGGAGATTCCTTCTTCTTCCTAATTGACTGAGAGTTTCTATCATGAAAGGGTTTTGGATATTCTGAAATGATTTTCTACATCAATTTTGATGACCATGAACTCCTCTATTCTATTAATATAAACTGAGAAAATTTAGTCATTCAATCATGTCCGAGTCTGTGAGACCCCATGGACTGTAACCTACCGGGTTCCTCTGTCCATGGGATTTTCCAGGCAAAAATACTGGAGTGGGTTGCCATTCCCCTCTCCAGAGGATCTTCCTGACCCAGGGATCGAACCCAGTCTCCCACATGTAGGCAGATATATAAACTGCTATTTCCTAATATCCCTTTAAATTTCTTCTTTCACTTGCTAGTTCTTTAGAGTTAATTTCCACATATTTGTGATCTTCCAGTTTTTTGTTATTGATTTTTAGTTTAACTTCACTATTGTTGGAGAAGATACTTTGTATTAGTTCAGTTTTTACAAAATTGATAGAATTTGTTTTGTGGTTGAAACATATGGACTATCATAGAAAAGTCTCATGTATTCTTAAAAAGAATATGAATTCTACTGTTTTGTGAGTGGGGTTGTTTTATAGCATTGTCCAAGTCCTCTATTTTCTTTTTGAAAAATTTGTATGTTTAATCTGTTATTGAAAGTGTGATATTTGTCTCCAGCTGTTATTGTAGAATTTTCTCCTCAGTTCTGTCAGTATTTTCTTCACATGTTTTGGAACACTTTCATCAATATATAATGTCCTTCCTTGTCTCCCTTAATTAATTAAAAGTTTGTTTTTTAAATTTGATATTGTTAGTAGTATAGCCATCCCAGATCCTTTTGTTACTCTTTTCATGGAAAATCATTTTCCATTCTACATGTTTCAACATAGTTTTGTCTGTGGATCTAAGATGACTCTCTTGTAGACAGTATAGAGTAAGTCATGTTTGTTTTCTTTTTAAAAATCCATTTTGCTCTTATATAACTTTAATTATATGGAATTATAATTAAATAATAATAATTTAGTTATTGGAATGTTTAACCATTTATGTTTAAATAAATTCTACTATGACTCTTCCCTATTTTCTATTTGTCTTCTGTACATTTTGTGTTACTATTGTTCTTCATTTCTTCCATTAATATTGTCTTTTGTGCTGATTTTTTATAGTGGAAATTTTGGGTATCTTATATTCATTTCCTTTTTCATATTCTCTTCAGTCATTTTATTAGTGGTAGTCCTGGTGATTATAATTAACATCTTAAGACACGTTAGTTTCCTTCAACATTTCTTTAATTTCATTTGTATACAAAACCCTGAATCTACACCACTCTGCTCCTCTTTCTTTATGTTGTTGTTTTCAAGAGTTGTCTTTATACAATATGTTCCCAGAAACACAGATTTATAATTATTGCTGATATAGTTGTCTAGGAACTAAAAATAAACCCAAAATACAATAATACATGCTTTTATATTTACCTAAATAGCTTCTTTTACATGGGGTTTTTTTAGGTATTCATATGACTTCTACAAATTATGTAAGTTTTCAGAGGTTTTTTTTTTTTTTTTTTTTTTT
>SJYV01028989.1:0-23374 GCA_006410875.1 Neotragus pygmaeus | reverse complement strand
AAAAAAAAAATCTTAAAAATATGTGGAATAAATTGACATATTAATACTTACAGTGTTTTCAGAGTTTTTTTTTTTTTTTTTTTTTTTTTTAGGATTTTGTCCAAATTCTAGCTAGTATCCTTTTATTACAGGCTGAAGTATACCTTTTAGAATTTCTTATGTGGCAGATATAGTAGCACAATCTTCCTCAGCTTTTAAAATCTCAGAATGTCTCAATTTTGCTTTATTTTTGAAAGGTCTTTTTGTGGGATAAACAGTTCTTGGTTGATATGTATCTTCTCTCAGCACTTTGAATAGGTCATCCCATTGTCTTCTAGGCTTCATGGTTTCTGATAAGAAATGTGTTGTTAATCTTACTGAGGCTCTTTTATGCTGCTCTTCTGATTTTCTCTGTATTTTGGCTTCTGACAGTTTGATTATTATATGTCTAGATGTGGATCTCTTTATTTGTCCTTAGAGTTTGTTGAGGTCATTGGATATATAGAAACATGGGTTTCAATAAATTTGGAAAATATTTGTTTTTCCATTGTTCTTTTAATTACATTTTCTGTCCCATTTCTCTCTTTTCTTTCTGTTGGTGACATCTGTAGCATGTATGTTGATATACTTGGTGGTATCTCACAGGTCTGTTAGGCTCTGATTAGTTTACTTAATTCTCTTTATTCTTTCTTCAGATTAGATTATTTCATTCACTTTTCTTCAAATTTGCTTATTCTTTCTTTGGCTTGCTCAAATCTGTTGTTGAAATCCTGTAGCAAATATTTCATTCTATTTATTGTAATTTTGGCTTTAAAAGTTTTTTGTTTCCTTTTAACAATTTTATCTATTTATTGATATTCTATATTGATATTGATATTCTATATTTGTTCATATGTCATTCTCTGTTTTCCTCTAGTTCTTACCTACGTTTTTCTTAAAACTGAACAAAATAATAAGTCACTATCTAATACTAGTCAAATACTTTGTGTACATTACAGATCACAACATGTCCTGTTGGTCCTCTAATATTCAGTTACTATATATTTCCTACTTGTGCTTTGAATTTAATCTTCCATCATCTCTTCTCTTGATTCAATATAAGGATGCTTTGTATTACATACATTTTTCCTTTAATTTTATATCCAAACATATTCTGGTATCTTAAATTTTTTTTTCAGTATAGTTTTCAGAATATGACTCTTTATATGTGCCTTTTTATTGAAACTCTAATCACAGTCCCTCACTTAGTAAATGCATATTTAAGACTAAAATGATTGTCAGTAATTATAATGAGATCTATCTGAGCTTTCAATCTAGAGTCCCTACATTTTGTTTTACTATTGAACAAATATATATTTGTTCTTTCTGTTCAGTCACTCAGTCATGTCTGACTCCTTGTAACCCCAAAAATGGCAGCATGTCAGCCTTCCCTGTATTTACTGTATCCCAGAGTTGCTCAAACTCATATCCATTGAGTTGTTGATTCCATCCAACCAGCTCATCCTCTGTTGACCCCTTCTCCTCTTATCCTCAGTCTTTCCTGGCATGAGGGTATTTTCCAATGAGTCGACTCTTCGAACCAGAAAGCCAAAGTATTGGAGCTTGAGCTTCAGCATCAGTGCTTCCAATGAATATTCACGTTTGATTTCCTTTAGGATTGACTGGTTTGATCTCCTAGTTGTCCAAGGGACTCTCAAGAGTCTTCTCCAACACCACAGATCAAAAGCATCAATATTTTTGTGCTCAGCCTTCTTTATGATCCAACTCTCACATCCATACATGACTACTGGAAAAAAACCATAACATTGACCATATGCACATTTATCAGCAAAGTGATGTCAATACTTTTTAATATACTGTCTAGGTTTGTCATTGTTTTTCTTCCAAGAAGCAAGCATCTTTTAATTTCATAGCTGCGTCACCATCCACAGTGATTTTGGAGCCCAAGAAAATAAAGTCTCTCACTGTTTCCATTTTTCTGGAATTTTTGTTTCCCCATCTATTTACTACGATGTGGTGGGACCAGATGCCATGATATTCATTTTTTAAATGTTGAGTTTTAAGCCAGCTTTTTCACTCTCTTCTTTCAACTTCATCAAGAGACTCTTTAGTTCCTCTTCACTTTATGCCATTAAGGTGGTGTCATTTGCATATCCGAGGTATTGATATTTCTCTGAGCAATCTTGAATCCAGCTTATGCTTAATCCAGACTGGCATTTCACATGATGTACTCTACATATAAATTAAATAAGCAGGGTGACAATATACAGCCTTGATGTACTCCTTTCCCAATTTTGAACCACTATGTTCCATGTCCGATTCTAACTGATACATCTTGACCTGCATACAATTTTCTCAGGCAAGGTGATCTGGTATTCCCATTTCTTTAAGAATTTTGCACAGTTTGCTATAATCCACACAGTCAAAGTCTTTAACACAGTCAACAAAGTAGATTTTTTTTGTGTCGGTGGGAGATAGGAGGGAACGTGAATTCTCTTTCTTTTTCTGTGATCCAGCAGATGTTGGCAATTTCATCTCTGGTTCCTCTGCTTTTTTAAACCCAGCTTGTACATCTGTAAGTTCTCAGTTCACATACTATTGAAGTCTTGCTTGAAGGATTTTGAGCATAATCTTGCTGACATGTGAAATGAATACAGATGGATGGTAGCTTGAATAATCTTTGACATTGCCTTTCTTTAGAATTGGAATGAAAACTGATCTTTTTCAGTCCTGTGGCCACTGCTAAGTTTTTCAAATTTGCTAAAATATTGCATGCAGCACTTTAACAACATCATCTTTTAGGATTTGAAATAGCTCAGCTTGAATTCCATCACCTCCACTGGCTTTGTTCATAGTAAAGCTTCCTTAGTCTCACTTGACTTCACACTCCAGGGTGTCTGTGTCTAGGTGAGTGATCATACCATCATGATTATCTGGATCATTAAGACCTTTATTTACCCCTCTTAATATCTTCTGCTTCTATTAGGCCCATACTGCTTCTGTCCTTCATTGTGCCCATCTTTATAAAATGCATATAATACATATATAGTATTATGCATATGTTTACAATTAATGCTATATATTTATTAAACATTATCACAAAAATAAATTATACTAATTGAATGGAAAAAAATTTACAAAATTTAAAACAAAACAAAATAAAAATTAGTCCAATCTTTGACCAAAGTTATCTTCGGGCATATTTATCTTTGTGCATATTTATCAGTGCAAGTAGGGGCTTTGAATATTTTATGGTTAATGATTTAATGATACTATTCATACAATATTTTGCTTTTTTATATAACTTTATTGCATATACATTAATCTTAAGTCAATGCTTTATAATATATTTTCATCATGTGTATTCTATTGCATTAGGTGGCTATATCATTGTTTATACCAATATAAATTATTTGTAAATCTTCACTACTATATATAAAATGTTATGCATACATTTCTGAATTAAGTTTTATCTATATTTATTATTGTTTCCTTAGGTTAGTCAACTTGGATATGAATTACTATTAAAGAGGACATAAGTGTGTGAAAGATCTTTAGTGCTAATTACTAATTATTTTCTACATACAATTACAAGGCTTTTAGCAATATAAGAAAGTACCAATTTCATTGAACATTTTTAACATTATGTATTCCTAATTTTTAAAATGAATGTAGCATCTTACTTCTTAAATATTAGTTAAAAATAAAAAAAAAAAACACACAGAGATATATATAATAAGAAGAAAAGGACTCATAGTGCTCTCTCTTTAAAAGAAAAGATAGACTGGTGAATAATCTTTCAGTTCATTTATTGAAGCAATTACATACAAGTACTTAAAAAAAGACAATATCCTTTTTAAACTGGTGTATGCCTGCGTGCTTCTGTGCTAAGTTGCTTCAGTCGTGTCCAACTCTGTTTGACACTATGGACTGTAGCCTGCCAGGCTCCTCTATTCATGGAATTTTCCCGGGCAAGGATACTGGAGTGGGTTGCCATGCCCTCCTCCAGGGAATCTTTCTGATCCAGGGATCAGACCCACGTCTCTTCTGTTTCCTGCGTTCACAGACAGGTTCTTTACCACTATCGCCACCTATGAAATGCAGACTGGTGTATACTTGTTTAAAAATTAGCATTTTTAGAGATTCCTCTGTGTCATTACTAATATACTGTCATTTTTATAACTGCAGAGTGAGATTTCAATTGGTAGATGGTTTATTGTTTATTTTTATTTCTTCTATTGTTCCTCTATTGTATGAAGTTTAGATTATTTCTAATATTCATAACTACAGCCAGTGTTCCAGTGAAAATCCTTCCAGATGACTACCTTGCAGTATTTATGGGCACTTATTAAGGGAAGATACTGAGACATTATTGCTTCATTAAAGTTGAGTCATATTTTAGTTTGGAAAATAAAACCAAAATATTCTTCAAAAAGGTAAAACAATTACGTTTCTACCAATAGTGTGTAAGAGAACACACTTAATCACATCCTTACTAGTGTTGGATCTAAATACACTTTATTATTGTTATCAGTAGATTGATAAAATAGATATCTTGCTTTTTAAAAAATATTCACCTAATTAAGAAGTTTTGAATCATTTGACATTTGTAAGCTATTATAGTTTCCCTTCATGTGAGGAATAACCTTTCATTTCTTTGCTAATTTGTTTTTTTGCTTCTTTCTTTTTTCTAATTTTAGTTATTCATTATATAATCAGGATATGAATAGGTTGCATTGACTTTTTTTTTTCCAAAATACAGTCATTTTTATCAAGCTTCACCTTTTGAGTTATCAAATATGAGGTCTTGCTTAAAAAGGCCTCATCTTCTCCAGTTTAAATATTTGATGTTTTTAACAGTAATATTGTTACCATACTCATCTTTTAATATTGTTCTTTTAATATTATTATAATTAGTGATTTTTCATTGTTATTATAATTTTCTTTTCATCTATCTATATATTATTTTGTATCAGACATGAGATATATATATTTTCTTGTTAAACAGCTGACTCAACACTATATATTATGCATATTTATTATGCTTTTAATTCACCATGTAACATGAGTCTGTTTCTGCAATTTTTATCCCATTCAACCAATAATTTTCCATATTGCTAAAACACCATTAGGTCAAAACAGTTATATTTGAAAAATAAAAAAAAGTAGTAGTTACTATAATGATAAAGATTAAGACTTTAGTGGATTAAAAATTACAAAGGGAAAGTAAGAAGTTATCCATTTTTATAGATGATTTTATTAAAAATAGATAACACTAGAAAATCACCTGTAAATTGACTAAAAAATAAAGTAATTTAGAATGTTAAGGGTCCTAAGAGTAACAATCATAAATCAGTAAATTTGTATATACACCAACAAAAATAAATCAATAGAAATAATGGAAAAAATAATCTATTAACTTAGCAACAAAAAGCATAAAATACTTATGCATATATCCTAGAAAAGATGACTCTTTCTTGATATTAAAGTTAAAAATAAATTAAATAAATAGAAATACATATCATACTGCTTTTTAAAATGCTAAAATTCTATTACTTAATGGATAGATTTGATAAATCCCCTCAAAATATCCACATTTTTTAATTAGATGAGCTGATTACCAAGCATAAGATAAAAATACTAATCATGTTATAACTTGATAAACTATAAAGTTTATGGAACATTATGTATACAAAATAGCCAATAAATTCTGAGGAAAAAATGTGAAAGATTCATTTTCCTGGATATTTATACATATTTATAGGCTCTATAAATAAAATAGTGCAAAACTTATGGTTAAGGAGAAAGGCTGATGAAATAAATAGAACATTCAGACATAGACTAAAGGCATGTGACCAACAAACAGCATTCTGAATTAGTGGGAAATGATGGAGTATTCATTACAACACTATTCAAAATATTACCTTATATAATAGACAGTTATAATAAAGGTCTCAGTGAACAGTCTCTTGGCATCAATACTTATGGATGGCCCCCTTCCACGTTGACCCTAGGCTTGACCCTTAATATCAAGGGACGAAAGCAAACATGAGACAAGCAGAGCCTTGATTATTTAGAGATTTCCCTGTTAGAATGCCACAGTCATCTTGGCAGAAAGTCTTGTGTAGCATCCTTGAGGATAGAAAACCACACTGAAAGAGGGAGACCCAGCCACCCCAGGCTTCCTTACTGTGCTCAGCCACCAACCAACCCAGCAGTTGAATGAAGCCACATGGTATAGAATAAGTGAAATATGGTGACTCATAAGGCAGATGCCTCTGAACAACTTTAAAGCAATAGAATACATAGAAATACTACACAGTGCTACTGGAACATATCTGCAAAACATAGTGTTGAAAGAGAAAAACTAAGACACAACATGTGATACCTGTCCTATGATTGTTAATATAAATAAAACATGCAAACCAAAGAAAACAGAACAAAGCTCTTTCCTTTACACTTGCATAGCCAAGAACACACACACAATAATACAGTGTTTAAATACTAAATCCAAATAAATTTCAGAATTTATGTTATAACTCCTTAGTCTGTTAAAAAGTAGTTACACATGAAGCTTTAGTCTTGTCTGAAGAAAACGTAAAAAGTGATGGGAAAATAATTATACTACTACTAACATTAGTCTTATGTGTATAACTTTTACTCCATGATTTCTATCATAGTTCCATTAGTTTAATGAAATACTATGGATCAAGTGGCTTAATCAAAAGCTTATTCCTCATTCTTAAGAGGCTGGAAAGTCAAAGACCAGGGTGTCAGCATGCTTGGCTTCTCCCTTGTTTGCAGACCAGCATCTTCTTACAGTGTCCTCCCATGGCAGAGAGAGAGATTAAACTTTCATGTCTCTTCTTATAATGGCACTATTCCCATGACTTAATTTCCTCCTAAAGTCTAGACATCCAATAGAAGCACATTGGGAATTAGGGCTTCAACATGTGAATTTTGAGGGTGAACACAAAATACAGTGGTGGAGCAGGCACAAAAGGCATGCTCCATTCCAAAAGGGAGAAATAAGAGAAAAGAAAATAGTGATGAGTCCCATGCAAGTCTGATACACAGCATGGCAAACTTCATGAAATTTTGGTCTCAAGATATACTCTTTAGGTTGACGTTGTGCCTTCCAGACCTACTGGAATGGCCATTCTGCCTCTGCAGCTCTGCAAAGTGAGAGATTGTACCCCTAGGGCTTTGGATGGTTCTCCCCAGTTTTCAATGTTTCCTCACTACCATCTGAGACCTCATCAGAATGACCTCTACCGTCCATATTGCCACATTCTCTTATGGTTTCTGTTGTATTCTCTAAGAAGACAGAGACTTTGTCTCCTTTTTTTATTCCTGGGCTTTCATGAGAGTTACCTTTAACAACCGCTTCATAGCAATATTGACTTTTTCTCACATGAACTCATAACTCCCCTAGTCTCTAGCCATGACTCAGCTTTAAAGTTGCTGTCACACTTTTATAATAGCATCCCCACTTCTGGTACCAAAGTCTGTCTTATTCAGATAAAGTGCTTTAAGAAAATACCAGAACCTGGATAGCTTTAATAACAGAAATTTATTTGTTATCATTCTGAGGCTGGAAAGTCAGAGGCCATGTATCAGCTTAGTTGGGTNTCACACTTTTATAATAGCATCCCCACTTCTGGTACCAAAGTCTGTCTTATTCAGTTAAAGTGCTTTAAGAAAATACCAGAACCTGGATAGCTTTAATAACAGAAATTTATTTGTTATCATTCTGAGGCTGGAAAGTCAGAGGCCATGTATCAGCTTAGTTGGGTTCTTCCTGGTTTGCAGACCACTATTATCTTGCTGCATCCTCACACAGCAGAAAAGGGAGATCATCTCTCTTATGTTTCTCATAAGGCACTGTCTCATTCATCCGTGCTCCACCCTCATGATATAATTCTTTCCAAAAGTCCCTTCTCCCAATGCCATCACGTGAAAAATTAGAGCTTCAATATGTGAATTTGGAGGGAATGAGTGTATAGGACACACACATTCAGTACATGGCAGTTATGAAAAACATTTTAATAGTAACTAAAATTTAGAGACATTTTCCACACTTTTACCAGAAGAAAATGTTATGCAAAGAAGCATTCATTTCAGGCAAAAAAGTCAAGAATTGTCCTTATCTCAACTTGCAAATGTACATATTTGTTTTATATCAATTGTCAAATGATCTCAATTAGAGATTTATGTGTGTTACAATCCTCACTCCAGGCAGTTCTGTTCATTCACTCAGTGGGTTTTTTCAGCCTCTTTGGCCAAGATAATCTGTGCTGCTGTTTTATAAAAACAATACCTTACTCCTCCTGTCTCCATCCCAGGGGTCTGGGTAATGTGACTGGCTGGTTTTTCTGGCCGGTAAAGAAGCCGGGCTGGAGGTCGCATGCAGAAGACAGGACAAGAGCATAATATGTTTCCACATACGCCTTTCCCTTAGCACCTTGTCTGCTGATTTCTTGAAGAACAGCTGTTTCTTAAGCTATAAAGTCCCGCTTCTCAGAAAACATACCTCTTCACATAGCTCCTTCCTTTCAGAACACAGCAGTGACAATAACTTTACTGTTGCTCTCCATACATTACTGCACTAACCCGTGTAGTTAATTTCCATTGCTTTGTAAACCCCTTTGATTTATTCTAATTAGAGTTTGTTCTTTTCCTTTTGGGATCCAGACTGATATACGCTCTCTTTTCAAGTGAAAGGTGAGCATAACAAAAATGCAAGCTAATAACTGTTACAGGGATGTAGCTACACCCATCTTTTCTCTGAAGCATTTCCCTAAATACACTTTGCAAGTCAAGGCACACAATTAAAAGCATCCCACTGCTTGATTTTAAGGATAATTTCCTTGAGGAGAGAAACCATTTATTTCCTCCCCACTTTTCTTCCTAAGGTTTTATAAAATGTGCTGCATACAGTAGGTTGTGAATAATTATTGGATTTGATCACATAGTCTCCAGATCCCAAACCATACCAAACATGTTTCCTCATGGAACTTTTTTTTTTTTCCCACTTCTTTTTCTCTCTTACAGGTATACAGTAGACATTTTGGCAATATTTTTAATTGCTTAGAAAGATTTTAATGTGTTTTTTGCCTTTGTTTTATCTACTTTTTCTAGTATCCACTCTATGCTTAAAAATTATTTCTCACTCTGCTAATTACTAACTCCGCTTCTGGTATATCACCTCTGATCCATTTACTAACTTTTACATGAAAAACATTCTAATCAGAAGAACAGGTAAAGTCAAAGAGGTTGCTCTTTCAGATTTTCATGTTGTTTTCCAAAATCAAATTGGGGAGAGTAACCAGTCTTTAAAAATGCCATATTAAGGCATAGTTGTCATGATTTCCCCTAAGTTGTTCAGCTCTTCAAANTTGGAGTGGGGCCATTCCTTTCCCCAAGAACAGGTAAAGTCAAAGAGGTTGCTCTTTCAGATTTTCATGTTGTTTTCCAAAATCAAATTGGGGAGAGTAACCAGTCTTTAAAAATGCCATATTAAGGCATAGTTGTCATGATTTCCCCTAAGTTGTTCAGCTCTTCAAAATATGGTGGATAATTTAGATGTTCAATCTATGGTCTGTAGTCCATGTGGTGTGCACAGAATTCTTAATAAATATGATTTTTCTTCTGTATGCCCTGATTACTCACTAGAAGTTATGGACCTTCAGATACTGTATTAATTCTGTCAAGAAATTAGACATTCTCAGTATAGTGTAATTAAGTTATAGATTTACATGTCAGTTTTTCCTAGAAGAATCAAATTCTCGAC
Organism: Neotragus pygmaeus; assembly: GCA_006410875.1. Taxonomy (NCBI): domain Eukaryota; kingdom Metazoa; phylum Chordata; class Mammalia; order Artiodactyla; family Bovidae; genus Neotragus; species Neotragus pygmaeus. Next base: position 13,602 of record SJYV01028989.1, on the reverse strand, counting down.
ACCACAGAAAAATAAGATATGAGAGAAGGAAGACANTCCTAAAGGATATCAGTCCTGGGTGTTCATTGGAAGGACTGATGCTAAAGCTGAAACTCCAATAGTTTGGCCACCTCATGCGAAGAGTTGACTCATTGGAAAAGACTCTGATGCTGGGAGGGATTGGGGGCAGGAAGGGAAGGGTATGGCAGAGGATGAGATAGCTGAATGGCATTACTGACTCGATGGACATGAGTTTGAGTGAACTCCAGGAGTTGGTGATGGGCAGGGAGTCCTGGCATGCTGCAATTCATGGGGTTGCAAAGAGCTGGACATGACTGAGTGACTGAACTGAACTGAACTCAACTTTTTTGTAGCGCATGGACTGTAGCCTACCAGGCTTCTCTGTCAATGGGATTTCTCAGGCAAGAATACTAGAGTGGAGTTGTCATTCCCTTCTCCAGGGGATCTTCCTGATCCGGGGCTTAAACCTGCATCTCCTGCTTTACCATTGAACCACATCAGAAGTCTTTTGTTTTAATACTCACAGTAAAGTCATCTTAATCTTATTTTTTTCATTTAGAAGCAAAGCTAGTTAACAATATCTCTCATCTTTATTTTTTTCTTTCCTTTTTAATATAAATTTATTTATTTTAATTGGAAGTTAATTACTTTACAATATTGTATTGGTTTTATCATATATCAACATGAATCTGCCACAGGTATACACGTGTTCCCCATCCTGAACCCCTCTCCCTCCTTCCTCCCCATACCATCCCTCTGGTTCTTCCCAGTGCACCAGCCCCAAGCATCCAGTATCATGCGTCAAACCTGGACTGGTGATTCATTTTATGTATGATATTATACATTTTTCAATGCCATTCTCCCAAATCATCCCACCCTCTCCCTCTCCCACAGAGTCCAAATGTCTGTTCTATACATCTGTGTCTGTTTCATTACCATCTTTCTAAATTCCATATATATGTTGTAGCATACTGTATTGATGTTTATTTTGGAAACATTAGAAGGTGCTTTAATCAATATTATTAAAAAAAAAAAAGTCCCTTCCAATTCTGTTGGCCTCTATGCATTTTGGGTGTAACTTTGTAAAGTAGTTTCTATCTCATTTTATCTTATTTTTACTAGGAAGTCAACCATGTTATAGGTAAGGGTTTCCATATATATTCACCCCCAAACAAGCAAAACCCCACAAAATTGACTTCTCCATTTCACTGGGACTTCTGATCATCTATAGCTAGGATTCAGGACAAAAATCACTTAAGTAATCAAAGAGATCACCAAAACATATTTTAAAATATATTTATTTTTAAATTTAATAGAAAAATGCCATAATATCCAAAGTTCATCATTATTCAATATAAAATGTTCAACACAACACAGGTGTATCATTAATAATTATAACAGTATTGGCATGGCAAGGATGAAACTTTAACTTGGATTTAGAACATAATAAAATAAATATTAAAATCATAAATGTAGTTAAGGTAATCATAAAATACAATAAATAGAAGTCTAATAGTTCTATACTCCCTAAATCTGCATCTATTAAGGTGAAACAGCTTAAAATGAGAAAAATATGAATACTTATCTAAACAGTGATGAGTGTCAAATTTATTTGATGATCACAAGCAATATAAGAAGTCAATGAAGTGAATGGAAAAGATGTATACTCAAGGTTTTCATTCTTTCTCATTTTCCTAGACACTAACTAAATTGATTCAATTTCAGTGGGTTTTGAGACATGCAAAATATGTTTACTTTTTGACCCTCGACGATAAAAGTAAAATGTGTCATTCCAATTAACTAGATACATCATTTTTAATTATTTTGCTTTCTATAGCATGAGTTATAATTGTTTGGCTGTAATGAAAGGACAACCTAAGGAAGGAGGAGGGCAGTGGGGTTTAAAGCGGACTCTAACAAGATTCAGCCACCAGTTTCTGCACAGCCTGACAGCTAATGCCCAGGCTCTGAGTCCCCTTTCCACCTGCTCATAGTGCATTTCCTTCACCCCTTTGGAGTTTCCTGTCTAACTTTGATTTTCATTTTTGCAGGTTTGGATTTATTCTTCATAAAGATGAAGCTGCACTACAAAAGATTGATCTTGAAACCATGTCATACATCAAGACTATTAATTTGAAGGACTACCAATGCATCCCGCAGTCACTAGCATACACACACTTGGGAGGATACTACTTCATTGGCTGCAAACCCAACAGCACTGGGGCGGCTCCCCCACAGCTCTTGGTGGACGGTGTCACCGACTCAGTCATTGGGTTCAACAGTGACGTGACGGGCACTCCATACATCTCTCCAGATGGACACTATCTTGTCACCATCAGTGATGTGAAAGGTCTTGTGAGGGTCCAGTACATCACCATCAGAGGAGAAATACAGGAGGCTTTTGATATTCACACTAACCTGCACATATCTGACCTGGCCTTTCAGCCATCCTTTACGGAAGCCCATCAGTACAACATTTATGGTAGTTCAAGCACACAGACAGATGTGCTCTTCGTGGAGCTTGCCTCCGGGAAGGTTAAGATGATAAAAAGCCTTAAGGAACCACTCAAGGCAGAAGAATGGCCTTGGAACCTGAAGAACAGGCAAGTCCAGGACAGTGGCTTGTTTGGTCAATACCTGATGACTCCTTCCAAGGACTCTCTCTTTATACTCGATGGACGACTCAATAAGTTAAACTGTGAGATCACTGAAGTTGAGAAGGGAAACACAGTCATCTGGGTTGGAGAAGCCTAGAAGCCCTGTTAAATAATTATTAAATCAAGAGTTTTCCAATACACTGCACTAATCCATTATTAAATTTACAGGTTAACTTTCTAAGTTTGTATCCTAGCCAAACATCAGTTACTTGGATGGCCCAAATAAAATAGTTTGTTTTTTTTTAAACAAAGACATACACAATAGTAATATTGGTTGATTAGAAATAGTTAACACAGTATCTAATGAGAAACTATTTCAATTATAAGAACCAAATCTGTTATGTTTTTTTCCAATAGAATAGGAATTTAAATAATTAAAAATAACTCAACTGCAGGGAATTTCCAATGATTCTAAACACCATTTCATCTTGAAGGTAATTGATCCATTTTTTTTTTCCTGTCCTTTTGGTATGCTTAAATGAGAAATAGATGTTGTGGAAACTTAAAATTCTTAATTCAAAATATTCTGTCCCATCCACTGTTTCTAATCTTTTGTGCCTTGAAAGGAATGTCATAAGAGGAAAAGGAAGGCTAAAAGCTGCATACTGACCACCCTCATCACTATAAATTTCTTGTCATTTAAAGAGAAAAGTTGCACATCTCTTTTGCACCAAACCCAGCCTTCAGTCATTTGTCTAACCCTCAATGAATTATCATTTGAAGACATAAACTGTCCTTAGGCTGTACACAGGTGACACATTCTACTTGACACTCACTGTATAATCTGCAGCATGCTATGGAGAATGGGGAGGAAGGGAGGAAAATAATTACGGTAATATGTTTGCAGTGTATTCTTGACTCATTTTGCTTTCAATCATGAGAGTGCATTATATTTTTAATGCAAGTTTGTCTGGGATGTCAACTGCTTACAAATCTCTCTTATTAGTGGAATAGACGTTTTTGTTTCTTTTGATGTAGTCCAGTGTTGCATTAGCAGGAACTGTTATTTCCAAAATAGAAGCATTATTTGTGTCTGCTTAGAGTAAACCACATTTAGGGAAATTAACAGCAGAGAGAAAAAAAAAAAACTGGCTAGAGAACTGATGAGTGTTAGCGGTTTAGGACAATTAGTAACAGAAATTGGGAATTAGGGGGTAGCACCACAGTGGTGAGAAAAGATGTACTTCTCCATCGCCTTTGCTATTTAAATATAATCCATCAAAGGACTCATTCCTTAATAACTTTCCCAAATGACTTCTGCTTAACTCCTATATAATCCTTAAACAACTCTCTCACTGTGTGTCGAAGTTCAAAACTTAAGTAATCCTCTTATTTGAGACACTGCATAGAAGTAAAAATCATTGCTTTCATTTTCAGGGCAAAGAAAAGGCCAGTAGCAGTACATTAAAACTAGTAACTTGGTTTATTGAAATAAGCAGATTATTATCCAGGTTTAAAGTAAAAGCTTACATTGTTTGGAGAATCTTTTTACTTATTATATTTTTGTTTTATTGTTGCTAAAAATGCTAATGTACTGTTGAAATGACCTCCATTTCCTGAAGGTAATCCAATAAGGTCTTTTTTAAATACAAATTTTACTCAAGGTTAATCGTGTAAAACTGCTTAGAAACCTGAAATTTTATAGTGTGTACTATCTTATGTATATATAGCATCCTGAACTATGTGATAACAGTAGATTTATTCTTAGTTAAGGAAACATTATGGGAGGCAGATTTAATAGACAACAAAAGTTAGCTTACATTTCTACTTACCTGCTTTCCTTTTTAGCAATTTTCTTCTTTGTGAACATGAATCACAAAAAGTGGCTGTGATCTAATGATTTAATCTAAGTCTGTTTCATCCTTTTTTGGTAGCTTACACCATGTGGCTGCTTTGTCTGTAGACACTGCTTGATAAAAGAGAATAAACCTCTTACATTTTAACCCTTGAGAGTTCAGTCAGTGTTTTAATGTGAATACCCGTGTTTGTATTGTTTTTCCTCCCAGTGCTTCAAACACAGACTGGTTTATATCTCCATTGTTTTGAAAGTGATGGGATGGGGTAGAGGGCAGGTAAAATGAGACCAATCAAGGAAAGACAACTTAGCTTCATTATATTGATTCTAAGTTGCGTGTCCCTTCATATTAATATCTAAAGCAAGATATTTATCCTCTTAAGATGTCTATTTCTTTAGAATCCCTTCTTGTGTATTAAAGGAATGAATGAATAGCAGAATGGAACATAAACATAGACTTAAACCCCCTTTTCCCCACATTCTTACACTATTAACCACACAAATACTGAGCCCCCCTTTTTAACAGTGTAATGTTTAAAATATTGACATTTGTGATACTTTAAAAAATAAGGAAATACAATATTATATTTTATAAGATAGATATTTCTTTCTTCAGTGGTAGAGAGAAAAAGTAAGTGCTGGCATAAAGGGCATCAGCATTGCTCTACACACATCTTGATAAACGTGTATTGAATAAAATGATCTCATCAATGACTGAGTATATGTAAAAACTGAACATGAAGAAAAACTAGAATAAAATGATGACATCACCACTCTCTAAAAAGAATAGATTTCTAACAGATAGTATAAAATAGCAACAAGGTAGCCAAAAAATATGACATAATTTTACTGCAAATTATCTGGTAATAATTGTATGATAACCATAACAGGCATGAAATAAGAAAAGGCGTGAAACCAAGAATGGAAGTAGAACATGGGGAGGTCTTTGGGCAAAACTGACTAGAAAAAATAATATTTATGTAAAGAAGGTGGTAATTCATGAAAAATGAGTTATGATCAGATTTTGGAGGGAGGGAAGTAAAGTATGGGGCTTTCCAGGTGGCTCAGTAAGTATAGAATCTGCCTGCAGTGCAGGAGACACAGGACCCCACAGTTTTAATTTCTGGGTTGGGAAGATCCCCTGGGGAAAGGCATGGCAACCCATGCCAGTATTCTTGACTGGAGAATACCACAGACGGAGGTTGCAAAGAGTCAGACATGACTGAAGCAACTGAGCGTGAAGTGAAGAATGAAACAAATTGAAAGAGTCTAGACTTAATCCAGAGAGTAGGAACTCAAGACTAATGTTTAAAAAGAGAAAGAACAGTGAAAACACTCAACATTTTCTACTTCCTAATATAACGAAGATTTGAGAGGAAACTGGAGAAACTCTTATCAGTTGGGAGGCTACTGCAGAAAATGGAAGTTTATGATCTATAATATACAACAAGGTGAAACTCAACATTAAAACTCAACCTTCAAAAAACTAAGATCTTGGCATCTGGACCCATCACGTCACAGCAAATAGATGGGGAAAAAATGAAAACAGTTTATATTTCCATAATGGAGAGATTTTATTTTCTTGGGCTCCAAAATCACTGCAGATGGTGACTGCAGCTATGAAAATAAAAGACACTTGCTCCTTTGAAGAAAAACTGTGACAAGTCTAGACAGCTTATTAAAAAGCAGAGACATTACTTTGCCAACAAAAGTCAATCTAGTCAAAGCTATGATTTTTCCAATAGTTATGTACTGATGTGAGAGTTGGACCCTAAAGAAAGCTGAGCACTGAAGAACTGATTCTTTTGAACTGTGGTGTTGGAGAAGACTCTAGAGACCCTTGGGCTGCAAGGAGATCCAACCAGTCAATCCTAAAGGAAATCAGTCTGGAATATTCATTGGAAGGACTGATGCTGAAGCTTCAATAGTTTGGCCACCTGATGGGAATAACTGACTCATTGGAAAAGACCCTGATGCTGGGAAAGATTGAAGGCAGGAGGAGAAGGGGACAACAGAGGATGTGATGGTTGGATCCCACCACTGACCTGATGGACATGATTTGATCAAGATCCAGGAGTTGATGATGGACAGGGAAGCCTGGCATGCTGCAGTCGAAGCAGTTGCAAACAGTTGAACATGATTATGCAACTGAACTGAATTGAAGATAACGCCTGTTAAGGAAACATACTTGAAACGGCAACTGAATAAATATGGATGATAAAAAGAGAAAAATCAGTTTTCCCACATGGCGCTAATGGTAAAAAGCTTGCCTGCCAATGCAGAAGTTGCAGGTTCGATCTTTGGGTCTAGAAGATCCCTTGGAGGAGGGCATGGCAACCCACTCCAGTACTCTTGCTGGGAAAATTCTGTGGACAGAGGAGCCTGGTAGTCTACTGTCCATAAGTTCGCAAAGAGTCACACATAACTGAAGCTACTTAGCACACAAGCATGCATATAAGACAGGGTGTGTTAAGGAAACATACTTGAGATGGCAACTGAATAAATATGGGTGACAAAAAGAGACAAAGCAGCAGGTCTCAATTATGACACCTGTGGTAAAAAATGAGAGCCATGAAAGAAAAGCACATTGGCAGAGAGAAGGAAGGTTTATATAAAAGACAAATAAGAATGATGGACATGGAATATATTTCCAGAGTAGTGTCATCATGTATTATAGCAAACTAATACAATTTTCAGGCATTATTCATTGTCTGTCTAATAATATAAAAGTAAAATAGAAGTGTTTTTTAAAAAGTTTAATTTTAGAATCTTATTACTTTTAAGACTCCCACTCAAAAGGTCTTCAGTGGGTTTTCTTTTTAAAAAACTAAGTGAACTTGACTGGATTTTACATTATTTCAGATTTTACAGAATGAAACAATATGTTTAATCATATTTGAAAGCTTATCATATTATGCAAATTTTATGTGAGAAAAAATCAAGAATAATAGGGCTACCATGAAAATTAACATGATTCTAAAATAACATGAAATGTACACCCCAAATATCACAACCCTAAGAACTCATAAGAGGTCATTTCTAATGTCACTTGTCCCTACATCTAGCTGGTCTTCCTGTGTGAACAGGTAAGAGAAAAAAAATGCAACATCTTATCAAAAGCCTATTTTCATTTTTCTTCCAATCACACTCTAATATCATTTACCTCTCCTTGGAATCTTCAAGCATAGAATATGTTCTGAAAATCATGCTATATAAATTCATGATTGTAGACTTGAATCATGGTAACCTTTTCACATCCTCCTAGAGGGCTAAATCTTAGCATGGGAATATGATTTTATTTGTTTGCTTATATTTAATAAATTATATTGTCCTATTAGTAAACAGAAAAGCACAGTTTCTCAGTAATATTCATCAACAAAATGTCCCTGCCTCTGTGGAATATAATGAGTGCTACACAGCTATTTCACAGTAATGTGCAGCTAACAGTCAGTGAATTAAAAAAGTTTTCACCATTTTTCTTTTATACCAGAGTTCAGTTTTGATAAAATTGTCAATGTTTTGGGACTTGTGTTCAAGTTCATAATTAAAATTTGCACATAGCATAATTTGGCTGAAACTGAGAAAGAACAGACTGAAAAATAAAATATGTTGTTCTAATAAATGTCTTGAAGACTGTCTCTGCATTTGTATTTTGCCACTTTTAAAAGAAGATTCAGAATTGTCTCAATGTCGAAAGAATATACTGCTGCTTCAATTTTAAATCTGTTCCTCTTATTCATGTGTATAAATTCTTTTTGCATTTCCATGAAAATCTACACTGTTTTTTTACACCTCGAGCTACATACTTCAGCTTTACAAAGTCCAGGTGAAAAGTACCATGATAATCAAATCCCTATATGACAATATATAGCTATTACAAATGGATAATCATTGAATTACTCTTCTATACCTCTGCTTATCTACCTACTTTACTTTCTTTAATTTTTTAAACATTTCTTTAATGTGGACCATTTTTAAATTCTTAATTGAATTTATTGTAATATTACTTCAGTTTTATATTTTGTTTTTTTGACTGGGAGGCACATGGGATCTTAGCTAGCCGACAATGATTAAATTTGCACTGCAGTGTTTCAAGCCAAAACTCTTAACCTGTGGACCACCAGGGAAGTCCTACACACCTATTTTCAAACAAGTTTTCCTTCTAATTCAACGTTCTATACTTTGTTCACAATTATTACCAAAGAATAACAAATGTGCCACAACTGAACTCGGGAATAAAGTATTATTCATTATTTTCTTTAGATCAATACACATCTTGATATATTAATTGTCTTTTAGAGAAATAATTATTATTATAGGATGAGCAAAAATAAATATATCAATTAGATTAAGGATACTAACATATAGTATGCTAGTTTTATATAGTTTAAAAACTTTTATTGTTGACAGAAATTGTAAATGATTTTGTTTTCTGTATACTGGGTATACAGAAATGTGCCACACATCATGCAGGTTCATACAATGTGGTAGTTAAAAACCACACTATTGTGTGAGTGCATGTGTCTCAGTTTGGGCATATGAAAAAATGGAAGCATATCTGACAATACTGGAGAATTAAATTTTAACATTCAAACATATCTTGTTGGTACTTTTAAGTTTCTCTTAAATCTAGGATAAGATTTATTTAAATATAATTTATTATACACAATATTCTAGCATAAGTTTGTGGAATTATTGTAGTTCACAGAATCTTCACCTTCTACATACCCATATACATGTTTTTTAAATAATCAACTGAAAATGAGGATATAACTTAAAAGTATCTATGCAATACCTTCTAACTATAGCATCCATGTACATGTAAAATATAAATGACAGAGGAGTAAAAAAAATCAAAGAAACAAAAGACTATTGAGTCTTGACTCTGGAGACTCTATTAAATCAGCTAAATTAAGGCTTTGCAAGTATGTATAGCAATAATGTGTGTTGTTACCAGCTCAGTCATGTCTGACTCTTTGCAACCTTTGGGACTTTTCAGGCAAGAATACTAGAGTGGGTTGCTAGTTTCTTCTCCAAGGGATCTTCCTGACCCAGGGATTGAACCTGGGCCTCCAGAGTCTTCTGTATTGGCAAGTGGATTCTTGCCAGTGTGGCTGGTGACTCATATGGTAAAAAATAATTACTGCTTAATAATGTAATGCTAATATCTATTTTGAGAGGCTTCAAAATCACTGCAGATGGTGACTGCATCCATGAAATTAAAAGACACTTGCTTTTTGGAAGAAAAGTTATGACCAGCTAGATGGCATGTTGAAAAAGAGAGAAATTAATTTGCCAACAAAGGTCTGTCTAGTCAAAGGTTTGGTTTTGCCAGTAGTCATGTACAGATGTGAGAGTTGGACTATAAAGAAAGCTGAACAACAAAGAATTAATGCTTTTGAACTGTGGTGTTAGAGGAGACTCTTGAGAATCTCTTGGACAACAAGGAGATACAAACAGTTCATCCTAAAGGAAATCAGTCCTGAATAGTCACTGTAAGGACTGATGCTAAAGCTGAAACTTCAATACTTTTGGCCATCTGATGTGAAGAACTGACTCATTTGAAAAGCCTCTGATGCTGGGAATGATTGAAAGAAGGAGGAGAAGGGGACAACAGAGGATGAGACAGTTGGATGGCATCACCAACTCAATGGACATGGTTTGAATAAGCTCTGGGAGTTGGAGATGGACAGGAAAGGCTGGTGTACTACAATCCATGGGGTCACAAAGAATCAGACACTGAAGTGAACATCTAATGAATACATATGCATGTACACATGCATATAAATATATATTCACATATATACAAAAAAGCTATTTTCTCTCTATATATAATGGCTTCACTAGTAGCTCAGATGGTAAAGAATCTGCCTACAATGCAGGAGACCTAGGTTCTATTCCTGGGTCAGGAAGATCCCCTGGAGAAGGAAATGGCAACCTACTCCAGTGTTATTGCTTGGGAAGTCCCATGGACAGAGGAGTCTGGCAGGCTACAGTCCATGGGGTGCAAAGCTTCAGACATGACTGAGCAACTAACGTTTTTACTTTTCACTTTTATACTTATATATCTCCAAAAATCACTTCTTTGATATTTCTTAACAATTAGTAGTACTTTTTAAAAGCAACTACATACTCAAATGTAACAAAGAAAAATAATACGGAAAACATTCTCAATTCATTGGAAATAAACTGAGAAATAAAATTTTCAAATAAATCATCTATAAATATGTAAATAAGAAAATTAATAAACATATACAAGTATTCATGGATGAAAGTGGAAAGTGAAAGTGAAGTTGCTCAGTCGTGTCCAACTCTTAGCGACCCCATGGACTGCAGCCCACCAGGCTCCTCCAACCATGGGATTTTCCAGGCAAGAGTACTGGATTGGGATGAAAATGAAGCAACATAATTCAAAAAACTACTGGCATTTGTTGGAAAAAAGAAATTTTCAAAGAAAGCCCCTCCCACTCTAATAAAGAGAAAAAGTTGGAAAATTGTTAAAATCATAATTTTGCCTGAGCATAGTGTAGAGCTAGGTTTGCAAGTTCAACAGGTAAACTCATTTCTAATGAGGAGCAAGGAATTATTTAACCCTGGTAGTCTACATAAAAGCAGGCAATAGTAAATCAGCAAAAAGTTTAACAACTTTTTAAAGGCTTGTAGGGGCTACCTTATGAGTTTGAAATGGCTGGGGCTAGGAGCACAAGCACAGAAGGAGTTCATACACTCAGTATCCTTTCCGATGGCATATAAGATCAGAGGCGGGCAGGAGACTGGAGGCAGCTTCCCTGGAGGTGCTGTGAGTCAGGTGACCAGTTGCTGTGGGGAGCTATCCTTGTGCCCTTGCTGAGAATCTTCTCACCTAGGAAGCCAAATGTTAAGCCCCTAAAGGAAGGGCAGCCATCTTTCTCGCCCCCAGGAATAGGCAAGAACTCATTGTTTCCAAGAGGAGTGAGAGCAGACCCTCTGATGCTGATGTAGGGTAGTAAGCACTCAGTCTCAAGACACAGGTAGATAAACGACAGAGAAAGAATGCTCTGGTGCTGGGGGAGAGGCCAGGAATCTGGTAAACCTGGTCGGGAGACCATGTAAAGAAGAACTGAATTCTACTTACAGGGACTTTGTAGGAAGTTTTATCTTTTCTTTCTTTCTTTCTTTTTTTTTTTTTTTTTACTAAACTCTCATTTTTTTGATAGTAGTAAACTCTCATTTGTCTCCAGCCACCTTCTTAATGCTTTTACATATATTTCCCACCCTTTTATTTTATATTTGTATCTTTCAATTTGAATATGTTTCCTTTTAACAATGTGATTTGGATCTTTTCCCTTCCTGTCTGAATACATCTGCACTATGATTGGATTATTTGATCCATTCACATTGAATGCATTATTATCATCCTTAGAATTACATCTTCCTCTTATTTATTTCTTTTTAAATAGGTCTCAGTTCAGTTCAGTTCAGTTGCTCAGTTGTGTCCGACTCTCTGCGACCCCATGAATCGCAGCACGCCAAGCCTCCCTGTCCATCACCAACTCCTGGAGCTCACCCAAACCCATGTCTATCAAGTCAGTGATGCCATCCAGCCATCTCATCCCCTGTTGTCCCCTTCTCCTCTTGCTCCCAATCTTTCCCAGCATCAGGGTCTTTTCCAATGAGTCAGCTCTTCGCATCAGGTGGCAAAAGTATTAGAGTTTCAGCTTCAACATCAGTCCTTCTAGTGAAGACCCAGGACTGATCTCCTTTAGGATGGACTGGTTGGATCACCTTGCAGTCCAAGGGACTCTCAAGAGTCTTCTCTAACAACACAGTTCAAAAGCATCAATTCTTTGGCACTTTCTTTATAGTCCAACTCTCACATCCATACATGACCACTGGAAAAACTATAGCCTTGACTAGATAGACCTTTGTTGACAAAGTAATGTCTCCGCTTTTTAATATTCTGTCTAGGTTGTTCATAACCTTGCTTCCAAGGAGTAAGTGTCTTTTAATTTCATGGCTGCAGTCACCATCTGCAGTGATTTTGGAGCCCAGGAAAATAAAGTCAGTCACTGTTTCCACTGCTTCCCTATTTCTTTTCTATTCCCTTCTTTTACTTTACTGCTTATTTTTGAATTGGGTGACTATTTTCTAAGGTTACATTTAAATTCCTTTCATGATTTTTTCACTGTATGAAAAAATATTTTTGCCTTTGTTGCTTTAGGGCAACATAATTTTTAATTAAGCAATTCAATATTAATTTAATATTTTTCCTTTGTTGCTTTTGAGCCCTGTCTTAGGGTTTTTTATGATCTGGTTTTCCTTAGTGTCAGTTTCCCTGGTTATCTCTGAATAATTAGCTGACCTGTGATTTAGCTCCTTACCCATGTGAACGACCTGCTTCCTCCCTAAAATCTATTGCTTTAAAAAGAGCCTTCAGGTTTAAGTCCCTTTAAACTATGCTGTAGAAAAGTCAGAATTTAAGAGAACAGATCTGTAGCTCTCTGTTCTTATGATCTTCCTTTTCCCTACCTTAGTGATTTGCAAAATAATCTGAGTCATCATATATCTGAGACTCATATTGGAAATAGTCCCTCCCTATTCTCAGACTGACCCTCCGGCTTTGTGAGCAGGGCTGCTGCTGCTGCTAAGTCGCTTCAGTTGTGTCAGACTCTGTGCGATCCCACAGACGGAAGCCCACCAGGCTCCCCCATCCCTAGGATTCTCCAGACAAGAACACTAGAGTGGGTTGCCATTTCCTTCTCCAATGCATGAAAGTGAAAAGGGAAAGGGAAGTTGCTCAGTCGTGTCCAATTCTCAGCGACCACATGGACTGCAGCCTACCATGCTCCTCTGCCCATGGGATTTTCCAGGCAAGCAAGAGTACTGGAGTGGGGTGCCATTGCCTTCTCCGTGTGAGCAGGGCTACTACTACTACTAAGTTGCTTCAGTAGTGTCCAACTCTGTGACCCCATAAGATGGCAGCCCACCAGGCTCCCCCATCCCTGGGATTACCCAGGCAAGAACACTGCAGTGGGGTGCCATTTCCTTCTCCAGTGTGTGAAAGTGAAAAGTGAAAGTGAAGTCGCTCAGTCGTGTCTGACTCTTCGCGACCACATGGACTGCAGCCTACCATGCTCCTCTGCCCATGGGATTCTTCAGGCAAGAGTACTG
>SJYV01028988.1:19984-36697 GCA_006410875.1 Neotragus pygmaeus | reverse complement strand
TGGGAACTCATGTACACCTATGGTGGATTCATGTCAATGTATGGCAAAACCAATACAGTATTGTAAAGTTAAAAAAAAAAATCGTGTATGCATACAATGGAGTAATATTCAGGCATGAAAAAGGAAGGAAATCCTATCTTATGTAACAACATGAATGAACTTTGGGGACTTTGTACTAAATGAAATAAGCTAGTCACAGAAGGACAAATACTGCAAAATTTCATTATAGGAGGTATCTAAAATAGTTAAACTCATAGACGCAAATAATAGGATTGTAGTTGCCAGGGGCTGAGGGTGGGAGAAACGGGGCATTACTAATCAAAGCATAAAATTCCAGTCATGCAAGATAAGTTCCTGAATTTGCTGTACAACACTGTACCTATAGAAAACAATATAATATTGTTACACTTAATGTGTTAGGAGGGTAAACCTCATGTGTTCTTACCACAGTTAAATTACCAAAAAAAAAAAAAAGTGTAAACTAAAATGAAATAAAGTGGCAAAAAGGAAAAATTACAATAAATAAATTAATAAGATATTTTCACTTGTGAAAAAAATCAATATGGACTCCACACTTACCTCTATAAGCCCTAGTGTTGCAGTTTATAACGTGTGTGTGTGTGTGTGTGTGTGTGTGTGTGTGTTTATACATGTCTACTGGGAAAACCATAGCTTTGAATATATGAANACTTGTGAAAAAAATCAATATGGATTCCACACTTACCTCTATAAGCCCTAGTGTTGCAGTTTATAATGTGTGTGTGTGTGTGTGTGTGTGTGTGTTTAAGGGAATTGAGGGCAAGTTTTTGTTTCTGAATTTTGAAAAAATTCTATCATTAATTTCTTCATTAAAATGAATATAAGTTTGACTGACTCTCTGACTTTATAGTCTTTAAATACAAACTCCACCCTAGTGGAGGCATCTTAGGGTTTCTGCCCAGTCCACAGCCTTCACCCCTGAGAGGTGCCCACCTACAGCATCTGCACATAGCTCTTCCCTTTGGCTGCAGCAGACTGGACTAGGAGTTAACCTCCAACTGAGCGGGGTCATTTGAGTCTTTTTTTGAATATGTGGAACCTGGATGCAGAAACGTTGTTAATTTCTTCAGTTGTCTTGCTTGAGGTGACACATATTCCTGAACAGAAGCTGCTATTGTGGGGTGGCCATTCTGAATCATACCGATTTTCAAAGAAAAAGAAAAGTTAAGTCACCAAGCTGAGAGATGAAGAGCTGAGAACACGTGGGCAGAGAGAGAGAGTGGGCATGAGCACAGGAGGGCGCTGTTCCTGGTCCCTGATGACTCCGCCTCCTGGTCTCAGTCGTCTTGCTGCCAACAGCAGAACTTCCATTCATGACACACCTCGAGGGCCTCATAAGACTTTCACCTTTTGTTCATTGGGTTAAGTGGGCTTCTATTATTGGCAACCAAAAAATAAAATTTACCGAGATATTCATCCAATTATAAAAACTAATTTCAATGGTTTAACAAATTCATTGGCTTCCATTGTCAGCAACCTGTCACTTAGAAATGTGTTTCAGCAGACATCTGGGTAATTTCAAAGAACACGCTGCCTACATTCTCTAAATTTCCCTTGTTGTCTGTGTCTTTGTCTTGAAACACTAGCAGAAAACACTCACTTTTTGTAATTGTAGGAGAACTGACATTCTCAAGATGATGTTGCCAGCCAGCGCTGGTGCCTGGTGGGCACCAGGGCTCCTCTGCCCTGTCTTCTCTCCTCATCACTGCAGGGGTTGGGGGTGAAGGTTCAAACCGCACATCTCCTACTTGCTGGCTGTGTGGCAAATTACTTCACATCTCTAAGAGCCAATTTCCAGATATTCAAAATGGGAAGCAGATATTAACAATTCTAGATTAACCAAGTTTGAAAGAAATCCCCAGTCACAGTAAAGGCACCACAGATTGTCTGGCATCATGCTGCCTGCTTTGAAGGCTGAGGCTGAGCCTGCTCCTGGAGCATCACCAAGCATCCTCCGCTAGGTCAGCCAGCTGAAGATCGCTTTTCCCCACCTCCCTGCTAATAGCCACATTGCTTACATGTATATAATCTACTTGTATTTATAATTTAAAAACCGATACAATGTACTAACTAGGATATACAAAGAAACAAAAAGAAATATATATGTATATAAAGAGAGAGAGAGAAAGTTAGTAAGAATTTTAGGTGTGAACTTATAAGTGTCTTAGAAGGTAAAACAAAGTTGTCAAATGTTTGCACCCAAACATCCAACCTCCATGGATGTGACAGTTACACCTGCAGACTGACTCAGGAGTGTGTTGGGTGGTAACTCATTCCAGGAGTTGAGGTGTCATTGGTCACATGATATACCCACATGGGGAACCACTGTTGGTAAAATTCTGAACAAAAGAAAATATCATTTCCCTTGATTGACAGAACTCGTTTATATCAAAATCCTTCAGAATAATTTGTTTTCATAGATAAAGGCTCAGACAATAATAAATTTGAAAAAGATGGTTTTACTTATGTGATGCCTGGTGGAATATTCTAGTTGTGGGAAATGTAGGAAGCATCTTTACTGTGTTAGCTCCACTCATTGGCTGTCAAAGGTAGGCTCCTGTAACTGTACAAAGGTGTACTCCCCGGGGTAGGTGCCACCCATGAGAGGCGCTGAGTTGATCCTTGTGAGTAACGGAGGGAGGTGCCCAAGGAGACACCAGGTCTGGGGCATCCAGGGAGCCTCCTGCCCAGTGGGATTAAAGGGTTGCAGTTTCCTTCCTCTGGATCTAGTAGGTCTTTGCATTAAATTTTTAATTTTTTTAATGACTATTTCTCAAAATAGCGTATTCTTTCTAAATCATTTGTACACTTAATTTGAGAGACATTACTTACCAATTGTTCTCTTGATTGAAAAGTCCTACTGTAAACCCACAAACCAGAGCAATGCCAGCAGACGGTGGATACATGCAAGATCTCTAGTAAGTGAATAAACTATTTACTTTAACCTTCAATGCTTGAGAAGTTACATATATTGCTTTTTATCTTATATGTGGTTAAGCTTTTCAAAAGTATCATTGACATGTTCCATAATTGCCAAAATGACATTTTAATGGTAAAAGCTTTTTATTTAAGAGGATTTCCACTTTTTCCTCATTACCTATTAGCTTTTGTTAATAAAATATAGGAGATTATATTATTTTAAAAATTTTCCATTAAGAAACCTTCTGCGCTTGACATTTTTCTCTAATTTTATAACCAGATTTACAATTATTTAGATGTCATATTTTAATAGGTCTCCATGTTCACCTCCTATTCTCTTAAAAAATTCATTTATTTTAATTAGAGGCTAATTACTTTACAATATTGTAGTGGGTTTTGCCATACGTTTTCATGAATCCACCATGGGTGTACATGTATCCCCCATCCTGTGCCCCTCTCCCACCTCCCTGCCCATCCCATCCCTCTGGGTCATCCCAGTGCACCAGTCTTGAGCACCCTGTCTCATGCATCAAACCTGGATTGGCAATTCATTTCACATATGGTGATGTACATGTTTCAATGCTATTCTCTCAAATCATCCCACCCTGGCCCTCTCCCACAGAGTCCCAAAGACTGTTCTATACATTTGTGTCTCTTTTGTTGTCTTGCATTGGGGAAGGAAATGGCAGCCCACTCCAGTATTCTTGCCTGGAGAATCCTGTGGACAGAGGAGCCTGGTGGGCTGCTGTCCATGGGGTTGCACAGAGTTGGACATGACTGAAGCGACTCAGCATACCATCATTACCATCTTTCTAAATTCCATATATATGCGTTAGTATACAGTATTGGTGTTTTTTGTTGTGACTTACTTCACTCTGTGTAATAGGCTCCAGTTTCATCCACCTCCTATTCTTTTTGCCAGCTTCCAAGAAAATGCACTGGTCATAGCAAACACCCTCTTCCAACAACACAAGAGAAGACTCTACACATGGACATCACCAGATGGTCAACACCGAAATCAGATTGATTATATTCTTTGCAGCCAAAGATGGAGAAGCTCTATACAGTCAACAAAAACAAGACCAGGAGCTGACTGTGGCTCAGATCATGAACTCCTTATTACCAAATTCAGACTTAAATTGAAGAAAGTAGGGAAAACCGCTAGACCATTCAGGTATGACCTAAATCAAATCCCTTATGATTATACAGTGGAAGTGAGAAATAGATTTAAGGGCCTAGATCTGATAGATAGAGTGCCTGATGAACTATGGAATGAGGTTCGTGACATTGTACAGGAGACAGGGATCAAGACCATCCCCATGGAAAAGAAATGCAAAAAAGCAAAATGGCTGTCTGGGGAGGCCTTACAAATAGCTGTGAAAAGAAGAGAGGCGAAAAGCAAAGGAGAAAAGGAAAGATATAAGCATCTGAATGCAGAGTTCCAAAGAATAGCAAGAAGAGATAAGAAAGCCTTCTTCAGCGATCAATGCAAAGAAATAGAGGAAAAGAACAGAATGGGAAAGACTAGAGATCTCTTCAAGAAAATTAGAGATACCAAGGGAATATTTCATGCAAAGATGGGCTCGATAAAGGACAGAAATGGTCTGGACCTAACAGAAGCAGAAGATATTAAGAAGAGGGGGCAAGAATACACAGAAGAACTGTACAAAAAAGATCTTCATGACCCAGATAATCACGATGGTGTGATCACTCATCGGAATTCGAAGGGGAGATGGAGTAGGTGAGGAAAAACTTATTTATTTAGAAATATAAAATAAATTAAGAAGAAATAGTATAGTAGGAAAATTTAGTGAAGAAAAGATGCTGAATAACTTGGTTTATGTGGAAAGCCAATAAAGTTCCAGACAAGGAATTTGCACCATTTACATTAGGCCACCAGCATCCTCTTGAATAGTGGGGGGTGCCCCACCTTGGGCTCCCTCTCGTGTGGATCTTAAAAGCTGGGGCAAGTAAGTATACGTGAGCCTCCTCACTCCAGATGGGAATTCAGCCAGAAAATAAAGTAAAGACGACACGGAGGAAACCAGTCCAGCGACTGGCCCCTACTCTATTGTCCAGAACGGCCTTTGATACCTTTTTTTGTACATAGAGATCAATGGATAATATAAAATTATGCAGCATCAGCAGCCCTGACTCTTATTGAGACCAGGCTTTCTCTCTGCATACCCAGTTGCATACATAAGTCTTAGATAATTTACATCATCTTCTGGCCAGAAGGCCAATTAACATTTTACAGCCCTTTTCTAATAAGGGTTTGTCAACCAGAAGACTTATTTGTGTTGTTCTTCCCAAAGTCTGGTGCCACTCTCAGAAAGCACTAAATAAAGTTACATTCTTACATAGCAAGGATACAACAATTTATAACAAGTAAAAGGAGTACAGTGTTTTATAACAAAGAGAAAAGTAATTAACTCAAAAGTCTAATGTTGCTACATCAAAGCTACTATATTCCTATTTCTGCATCCTGATTACATTGATTAATATCCTCCCAGGTGCCTAAAAGATAAATAATATGGAGGCCTGGCAGCAGTCATTGAGTCAACAGTGAAAACCCGTCACCAATATAATTTTCAGCCCTTTAGAAAAGGCTCTGTATCTTTAAGATGCTTTCAGCTTTGTGCCTCTCGTGGTTGGGGGGCTGTAAGCAATTCACAAGTTTTAAAAAGTCTGGGGAACCTGTCAGGCAAGTTAGAGAGCCATCAGAGGGGTTTGAGCTGAAACATTCCTTTCATATGCAGGAGACTGGAGCCCTGAATTAGCTTTTTCCCAGAGAATGTCAGAAGAGTGAAAAGCACAGTACAATAGAGCAGACAGACTCTGGGTTTTGGGGGTAGATGTTCAGGAAACCTCAGGGGGAACCCCTGAAGCTGGATCACCCCTTTGTGTTTTGTCAGGCTTCCTTCCTCATGACCTTTGTCACAGGCGGGATTCCTCACACAGGGACCCGGCATCATTATTTCCAAGAATGCTATTATTTACATTGTTCTAAAATATAAAATTAGGAAAAGAGCAGAAATTTGTCAGGCTTTTAGTGTAGAGTAACTTTTTATTTTTAGTCATGAGAAACCCTCTCTACCCTCCCTTTGAGGACCAGATACTTCAGGTATGTCAGAGGGCTTGGCAGCCATTTTATACTTTCATTTATTCAAGCAAGAATAAAAAGGTGTATGATTCATCAGTTTTTCTTGAGCAGTTACAGTTTTACCTCATAAACATGATTCAAAAGAAGAGGAAATAGTGATTCTTGACATTTGAAGAACTTACTAACTTGTGCAAGAGACATGAAATCCTTAAAATAATTGGGAAGCCAATTACAAGGCAGTGCATGATCTAAACTTGCATATAAGTCATGTTTGTAAAAGGTAAGTCAGATGTTTCTGCTGCAGGTAAAAAACTTTATATTATCATGTATGCATATAGATGTGTATATTTATACACACACACTTTATATACATGAGTTGTGAAGCTATTTGATTTTCCATTTAGGGTATGCCAATCCATGGTGGCTTGGTGGTAAAGAATCTGCTTGCCAATGCAGGACCAGGCTTGATCCCTGAGTTAGGAAGATTCCCTGATGTAGGAAATGGCAACCTGCTTCAGTATTTTTGCCTGGAAAATCCCATGCACAGAGGAGACTGGCAAGCTGCAGTCCATGGGGTTGCAAAAGAGTCAGCATGACTTAGCAACTAAAGAGCAACAACAAATCTCTGTTTGGGGTATTAAAAATTTAAAGATGATTAAAACTTGGTAAGGCACTTAAGAAACTTCTAGAAAGGTGAGGAAGAGAATCAGCAAGCAGTGAACATAAAGTAAAGACCCGTTTGTAGTAAATGGATAACACAGTTTCCTGGAGAGAGGTACATCCTGATGCTATTTCAGTGTTGATTAGATGTATAGTTGAACAGCTGCTAAGTTGTTTCAGTCGTGTCCGACTCTGTGTGACCCCATAGATGGCAGCTCCCCAGGCTCCCCCGTCCCTGGGATTCTCCAGGAAAGAACACTGGAGTGGGTTGCCATTTCCTTCTCCAATGCATGAAAGCGAAAAGTGAAAGTGAAGTCGCTCAGTCGTGTCTGACTCTTAGCGACCCCATGTACTGCAGCCTACCAGGCTCCTGCATCCATGGGATTTTCCAGGCAAGAGTACGGGAGTGGGGTGCCAATGTCTTCTCCAATAGTTGAACAGAGATTGTGTTAACTCTCCGGTTAAAGGGAAAATGCCACTGTATTAATTACAGTTTTAGAATTTTATCAGCACAGAGGAAGTGTTGGCTTTTGACACTGGATATTGCACATTTGGCATTCAGAATTATTGCTTGACCTGGTTTTAATTCAANGTACTGCAGCCTACCAGGCTCCTGCGTCCATGGGATTTTCCAGGCAAGAGTACAGGAGTGGGGTGCCAATGTCTTCTCCAATAGTTGAACAGAGATTGTGTTAACTCTCCGGTTAAAGGGAAAATGCCACTGTATTAATTACAGTTTTAGAATTTTATCAGCACAGAGGAAGTGTTGGCTTTTGACACTGGATATTGCACATTTGGCATTCAGAATTATTGCTTGACCTGGTTTTAATTCAACCTAGAACTTTTTTTGTAATATTAACTTTTGGGAGCTTTTTGCTCTGCTGTTCTTCAGAGAAGAGAACACAGAGATGGCAGAATTGGTAAGCTCTAAGACAACTTGGATTAGCCCATAAGTTTTGTGATAGGTAATTTATATGTCAGCTAGGCCCCAGTGTACACAATTATCTGATTAAACATTATTCTCAGTGTGTTTGTAAGGGTATTTCTGGGTAAGATTAACATTTGTGCTGATATACTGAGTCATGTAGATGACTTTCCCCAGTGTGGTTGGGCCTTATTCAGTCCCTTGAAGGCCTAAAAAAGAACAAAGTTGGAGTGAGAGAATTTGTTCCCTATGCCTGACTGTCTTGGACTAGCGGACTGGTCCACTGATGCCTTCAGACTTGGACAGGAACCACCAGCTCCCTGGGTTCTCAGGCCTTTGAACTTGGACTGGGGCTCCAGCTCCCTGACTGCAGGTCTTAGAACTTGTCAGCTTTCATAATCACACGATCCAATGTCTTATTATCTATCTATCTATCTATCAAATATCTATCTTTGTATGTAAATATCTATCCATATATCTATGGATCTATGTATCCATTTTGTTGTTGTTCAGTCGCTAAGTTGTGTCTGACTCTTTGCGAACCCATGGACTGCAGCCTCTGTCTTCCACTCTCTGCTGGAGCTTGCTCAAATTCATAACAATAGAGTTCAGTTCAGTACAGTTCAGTCACTCAGTCATGTCCAACTCTTTGCGACCCCATGAACTGCAGAATGCCAGGCCTCCTTGTCCATCACCAACTCCTAGAGTTTACTCAAACCCATGTCCATTGAGTATGTGATGCCATCCAACCATCTCATCCTCTGTCATCTCCTTTGGCTCCTGCCCTCAATCTTTCCCAGCATCAGGGTCTTCATCAACTCTTCACATCAGGTGGCCCAAGTATTGGAGTTTCAGCTTCAGCATCAGTCCTTTCAATGAATATTCAGGACTGATTTCCTTTTAGGATGGACTGGCTGGATCTTCTTGCAGTCCAAGGGACTCTCAAGGGTCTTCTCCAACACCACAGTTCAAAAGCATCAATTCTTTGGTGCTCAATTTTCTTTATAGTCCAACTCTTACATCAATACATGATCAATGGAAAAACCATAGCCTCAATTGAGTGGGTAATGCTATATAATGATCTCATCCTCTGCCACCCTCTTTTCCTTTCTCCTTCAATCTTTCCCAGCATCAGGGTCTTTCCCATTGAGTGGACTCTGCATGGCCAAAGTATTGGAGCTTCAGCTTCAGCACCAGTCCTTGCAATGAATATTCAGGGTTGATTTCTTTTAAGATTGACTGGTTTGATCTCCTTGTAGTCCAAGAAACTCTCAAGAGTCTTCTCCAGCAACACAATTTGAAAGCATCAATTCTTTGGTGCTCAGCTTTCTTTATGGTACAGCTCTCACATCCATACACGACTACTTAAAAAACCTCAGCTTTAATTATATGGATCTTTGTCAGTAAAGTGATGTCTTTACTTTTTAATATGCTGTTGATGTTTGTCATAGTTTTCCTTCTAAGGAGCAAGTGTCTTTTAATTTCATGGCTGCAGTCACTGTCTGCAGTGATTTTGGAGCCCAAGAAAATAAAACCTGTCACTGCTTCCACTTTTCCCCCTTCTATTTGCTATGAAGTAAAGTATTGGACTACAAGGAGATCCAACTAGTCCATTCTGAAGGAGATCAGCCCTGGGATTTCTTTGGAAGGAATGATGCTAAAGCTGAAACTCCAGTACTTTGGCCACCTCATGCGAAGAGTTGACTCAAAAGACTGTGATGCTGGGAGGGATTGGGGGCAGGAGGAGAAGGGGATGACAGAGGGTGAGATGGCTGGATGGCATCACTGACTCTTTGGATGTGAATCTGAGTGAACTCCAGGAGTTGGTGATGGACAGGGAGGCCTGGCGTGCTGCGATTCATGGGGTCGCAAAGAGTCAGACACGACTGAGCGACTGAACTGAACTGAATGGTACCAGATGCCATGCTCTTAGATTTTTGAATGCTGAGTTTTAAGCCAGCTTTTTCACTCTCTCATCCTCATCAAGGGTCTCTTCAGTTCCTCTTTACATTTTGCCATTTTGAGTTCTATTACCTGCATATCTGGGGTTGTTGATATTTCTCCTGGAAATCTTGATTCCAGCTTGTGATCATCCAGCTTTGCATTTCACATAACGTACTCTGTACATAAGTTAAATAAGCAGGGTGACAATATACAGCTTTGTTCTCCCTTCCCAATTTGGAACAAGCCTGTTGTTCCTTGTGAGGTTCTAAGTGTTACTTCTTGATTCACATACAGGTTTCTCAGGAGACAGGGAAGGTGATCTGGTCTGTATCTCTCCATGTGTCTGTGTATCTATCCATGTTTCTATGTTTTAACTATGTATGTATGCATGTATGTATCCATCTACCTAAGTATCTTTCTGTCTATCTATTTATCTACCTATTATCTCCTATTGTTTCTCTTTCTCTGGAGTATCTTGACTAATAAAACTTCTGCTACCAAGAGTGTTTATAGGGAAACAATTTTAAGGTGAATTGGTTCTGAAAATTGGCTCTCTGTGCTGATTAATTTTAAAGACACTAATGACTCTTTCTGGTACTATAGAGATTACTGAGTCCTTGCCTTGATTTGGCAGTAGAGATGTGAAAACCATCAACACTGAGTACTCCTTACCAACCACTTCTACAAAAAAAGGATCTACATGATTTCATATATGACACTTTTCGGTGTTTTTGGCAAACTAATGAGTATATTGAGATTGACTGGTTGCTCCTTTTGTTGCTGGATGAAGTGAGGAAAGGAAAGGATGAGCTCAAGGATAAAAGTTTGACAAAGATTGGTGTCTCAGAAATCCATAGCCTCGTGCCTAAAGTGGTGCTTGTACCAGGTTCTGTGAGCAGTTAATGGGACTGTATTAGGGTCTTTAAGGGTAAGGACAAACTTTGTTTATCTTTGAAAATCTTGTAAGGCTCTGGGCATGGTGCATTTTTACTGGTCTCTACTCAATAAACACTGGTTAAGTTGGGCCATGTCCTTGATGATGGGACATTTCTCTTCCTGTTAAAGTTTTTCAAAAGCTATAGGATTGTCTGATAGCTGACGAATGAGTGCTAAGGTGCAGTGTTCTGTGAACTAACAAGGTGAGTTTATTGTGCCTTTCCCTAGGTTAAATACCTCCTTGTGTGGCAATGTTTTTTATTTATAATGGGCTTGATTACTAGTGAGAAAGTGACACTAACTTTAGGGCCATATACATGCGGCGTCATTTGCCTCAGTTTTTGGCCCAGTTCAGTTAAGTAGGATAATCATATTAACTAAATCATCAGGCTATTATGAAAAATATTTTAATAAAATATCCCCTACCAGTGAATCCCTTTGGTGATGAATCAAAACTTGCAGTAATCTCCAGCTCAGGAGGAGGAAGAAAATTGCCATAGGAAGTTCTGAGATTCCTCAACCCACCTGACAGCAATTACAATAATGATCATAAAAGCAAAACTCCCCGAGAGTGTTTACTATTATATGATACCAGACTTAGAAGTTCTTTGTAGGAGGAGGGTGGTGATCTAATTGGAAGAGGGTGAGGAGGCTGAGAGGCTTGTCTTGTGATTGCACAGGGCTTTGCCTAAGACTGAGAAATGGCATCTGTTAAAATCAAAGGTGGAAGAGGTTTGTGGGAGAGGAGTCTGGGAAAGGAGGAGAAGGAAATGGCAACCCACTTCAATACTCTTGCCTGAAAAATCTTGTGGATGGAGGAACCTGGTAGGTTGCAGTCCAGGGGTTGCTAAGGGCTGGACACGACTGAGCGACTTCAGTTTCACTTTTCACTTTCATGCATTGGAGAAGGAAATGACAACCCACTCCTATATTCTTGCCTGGAGAATCCTAGGGACAGAGGAGCGTGGTGGGTTACCGTGTATGGGGTCGTATAGAGTCGGACACGACTGAAGCGCCTTAGCAGCAGCAGCAGCAGTCTGGGAAAGGCAGGTCCAGAGGGCAGGAGGAGAGTGTTAAGCTGCCTCACTCCCTCTCTTTATTCTCTTCCTCAAGCTGCTGCTTTTCTTTTTTAAATCGAAGAATAGCTGATTTACAATGTTCTGTTAAGTTCTGCAGTACAGCAAAGTGATTCAGTTATACATACATACATATATTTTAAAAATATTCTTTTCCATTATGGTTTATCTGAGAATATTGAATATAGTTCCCTGTGACAAGGTACATCCTGATGTGTGGTGCTTTGCCTTTTTAGAACTCAAAATAATTTATTCACATCAGTATGCCTATTGCAGACATGATTCCTGTGCAGTCTTTGTCCAAAGGAAGGATTATTGATTTTTATAATTTCTGTTCCATGCCATTGTCTCACAGGATGACACCCACTTGTGGAAGAGAGAAATGCTAAACAAAGACCCTAATGGTAGGCGATGAAATTCTTTCGTGAGGTGCGCTTCACATCGTATATGACCTTGTCTTTTATCAAGTATCAAATGCTTGGGTGACAAAGGGTTAATATTCTTTCATCTATACCCACATTCAAAGTTTGAGTATTACACATCAGTAATCAGGGCAGGTTAAATGTGTTCTCTCTGCTGTGGTCATTATAACCATGAGGTCAGTGATGGTCTGAATCTCAGTTCAGTTCAGTTCAGTCACTCAGTTGCGTCCGACTCTTTGCAACCCCATGAATCACAGCACGCCAGGCCTCCCTGTCCATCACTAACTCTCAGAGTTCACTCAGTCTCACGTCCATTGAGTCAGTTATGCCATCCAGCCATCTCACCCTCTGTCATCCCCTTCTCCTCTTGCCCCCAATCCTTTCCAGCATCAGAGTCTTTTCCAATGAGTCAACTCTTCGCATGAAGTGGCCGAAGTACTGGAGTTTCAGCTTTAGCATCATTCCTTCCAAAGAAATCCCAGGGCTGATCTCCTTCAGAATGGACTGCTTGGATCTCCTTGCAGTCCAAGGGACTCTCAAAAGTCTCCTCCAACACCACAGTTCAAAAGCATCAAACCTTCGGCGCTCAGCCTTCTTCACAGTCCAACTCTCACATCCATACATGCCCACTGGAAAAACCATAGCCTTGACTAGACGGACCTCAGTCGGTAAAGTGATGTCTCTGCTTTGGAATATACTTTCTAGGTTGGTCATAACTTTTCTTCCAAGGAGTAAGCGTCTTTTAATTTCATGGCTGCAGTCACCATCTGTAGTGATTTTGGATCCCTAAAAAATAGTCTCACATTGTTTCGACTGTTTCCCCATCTATTTCCCATGAAGTGATGGGACCAGATTCCATGATCTTCATTTTCTGAATCTGGAGCCTCCTAAACCAGTCTTGAACAGTGTCAGTCATCATTCCTAAAAGTGAAATATTATCTGCTGTGTACATGAGCTCTTGAGAGCTTTCATAGATGTAATTATTCATAAAAGGCAAGTAATACTTTCAGCTCAAGCTGCATGCTGGTTTGTTTTACCAAGTGTTTGCAAAAGTTCTCCTGATTGATGATTAAAAGTGGATTGGGTTTATCCCTCCTGGGGTATCAGTCACACTTCTTTAGTGGTCTCTGAGCCTTGCCTTGGGACACGTGCTCCAAGGTGCTAGGTCCAGTGTAAAATTCCAGATTGAACTTTATATATTAAGTGTGAATATTTGGTTTTGGATTCTTGAGTTTTGCCTGGGGCACCTGATCTAATTAATCATCCCATAGGTTAAGAAATCTTCAGCTCAGTCTTTCCTGCTTTGTCAAAGGAAATAGAGGTCTCAGTCTGAAAAATAATCCTTACCTGAATGTCACATCAAACAGATTTTAATATTTAAATACATTTTCTTTTTAAATGTGGTGGCCTTAGAATGCAGAACGATGGAATGTTTGCATATATCCACCACTCACCAACACTGGCAGACAGAAATGTTGGTACTATAAAGGAATGGCTATTTAATAGTTCTTTTATTTTCCATTCAGATCACATATGCTTTTTCTGAAACAGACTGCACAGCATGAAGTCTGCTATTACAGCAGTGGCTTCAGGAAGCAATAATTGAATACTCCTCATTAAACTGGTTCATAAAAGAATCCTATTAAAACCAATACAAACAATAAACCTTGAAAATGCCACTTTAAATTCTAAGAGGATGGTGATGATATGCTACAGTAACAGTCTTCCCACTCGTAGGGTAATTTTGAATTTTTCCAAGCCAAGCAGGAACCTCACAACTGAATATAAGGTGCATTTGATCCAAGCCTGTGCCTCTTAGAGTCAGTGACCCCAAGAACTGATCCCTCATCATGCCAGAATACCCAACCAAAAGGTTGATATCTTCAATCACTTAATTAATAGGTAATTCTCACAGAGAGGCTGGATACCTAAATTCACCATCTTCACCCCAGGAAAACCCAGCTCATTTCACTAAATGAGACTTTGGCCAAACTGTATGAAGATGGTAAGTGGATCCAACGTAAAAACAATCAGGAAAAAGTTATTTTTTTCCCTTTTAAATCACAGAGATGGCTGCGGAAGGCCCTGAGTGTGCAGGGCACTTGGCTGCCCTCACCCCCCAGATGGTGCTGCAGCCTGTCCTCCCAGGAGGGTACTCCCAGTGCCCCCAGCCTGCCGACTGCACCACTGCCTTAGGCTTTTCTTTCTCCTCAGCCTCCCCTTATTTTCTGTTACCTCTCCGTGTTCTCCCAAACTTCTTCCTCACTCAGGTTTCACACCTGTTTGTGATCTGGAGATAAAATTCATATGGACGGGCATTTGTGTCTCAGCCAAGGGTGACTAATGCATTTCTTGATTATGGATCTCAGAGAACTGGGGTGATGCAACTTAGGTGTCTATATGCTCCAGTTCAATAGCTTCTCAGTTTTTCTGACCTGGAAAGCATAAAGGAGTCCTCTACTAAGCACTTTTGTTTTACCATTTATCCTCTGAGCCATGCAGTGATTGTTATCACCAACACAATGGTCATTCGATAGACAGCTGGAATCTCTGTAGTGTTTCTTCTTGCTCATTTTAATGAGTGCGATTTCTGCTGCCCCTTCCACTCAATATTTCTTGTACCCTTTTAATGACTCCTCAGCCTTTAAATTCTAGACCAATGGTTCTCACACTGCCTGTGTCAGAACACCGGGAGGGCTTTGATAACTCAGGTTGTTGGACTTCCATTCCCAAAGTTTCCAGTTTGGTAAACATGGGGTGAAGCAAGGGAATTTGTATTTCCAAAAATTACCAGGTGATCCTGATACAGCTGGGAACCATTGGTCTAGAAAGAAGAGAAACTAAAGGAGCTAAGGGATCCATTGTGAGAGTCCGTTACAATCTCTGCTTTAACCCCTTTCCAGCTGGGTGGAATATCAGCTGATGAAGCTTCCTACACTTCAGTTTCTTTGCTACTAAAATGAGTTTAACAAAACATCCCGAGTAGGTTGTTAAAAGG
Source organism: Neotragus pygmaeus (assembly GCA_006410875.1). Taxonomy (NCBI): domain Eukaryota; kingdom Metazoa; phylum Chordata; class Mammalia; order Artiodactyla; family Bovidae; genus Neotragus; species Neotragus pygmaeus. The sequence continues at coordinate 21,675 of SJYV01028988.1, read as the reverse complement.
AAGAAATGAGATCATGCTTAATAATCATTTAAAAGAAAAGTTGTCGTGATGGATGTTTTATTGTTAATGTTTTATTTCTTCTTTAGAACTCACTTTTCAGGACTTCTAATTGAATCATAAAAGATCCTTTAAGCACTCAAATTAGTTAAGGAAAGTGTTTGTGTGTTTGGAAAATAAGAAAATAAAATCCCTTTTGGAGGATTTGGACAAAATAATGAATTTAAAATTCATCTGGATATTGCCAGAGAGTTTAGAAAGAAGGCTTCTCTTTTGATTAGTGTTTTATCCCATCAAATATTAAAGCAGTTTACAATGTTCTACTAATCAAAACAATATGGTATTGGCTCAGGAAAAGGCAAACAGTTTAAAGAGTAGAATAAACACTCATATGTATATGATTTCAAGTCAATGAAGGAAGCATTAAATAATGTTGGAGAAGTTAGCATTGATTTAAAAGAAACTTTGCTGATTGCTTCTATCACACAAGAATAATTCCTAGATTCTCCAATGCATGAAAGTGAAAAGTGAAAGTGAAGGTGCTCAGTCGTGTCCGACTCTTCGCAACCCCATGGTTGCAGCCCACCAGGCTCCTCCATGCATGGGATTTTCCAGGCAAGAGTACTGAAGTGGGGTGCCATAGCCTTCTCCATTCTGAAACCTAAAAAGTATCAAAATTTCTTTCCATGTTTGTGATACAGTGTGATGTTTGTATAATTGTGAGGAATAAAAAGAAATAAAAGATATCACATTTGAATTAAATTGAATTGATCTATTTGAAAAAAGTATTTATTATGAATAATAAAGGGAAAAACAATAATGAGGGGAAAACAACTTGGAAACAATTATTTGAATCATACAGATAAGAATTAATGACAAAATCATCTTTTCAAAGTAATAAAATAAAATATAAAGTAACACAAACACTTTATTCAATGTAATAAAACAAAATAATGCAACAGAAAAACAGGCAAAACATACCAATAGCCCATTCAGAACAGAAAAAAAGAAACATAGAAGACTTACCCGAAGATGGGCAAGATTTAGCATTGTTAATGTTTAACCTGATCGATGGAAGCTGATCGTTGCCACCTAATGTTCTTGGAAATGCAAGTTTACGCAAATTTGGGGAGCAAACTAAAAATCACATACATTTGGAAACAGCAAGTGTACTTCCAGAAACTTATACACTAAAACTACTTTCATGGAGAAGGAAATGGCAATCCACTCCAGTACTCTTGCCTGGAGAATCCCATGGACAGAGGATCCTGGTGGACTGGGTCACAAAGAGTTGGACACGACTGAGTGGCTTCACTTTCACTTTCACTTTCAACCAGAAAATACCAGACTGGTTAATTCAGATTACATTTCTGGTGAAGATAGAAATTGCAATTAGATTAGGTATTAAAACTAGGTTTGGTATATGGATTTTAGTACAAGTGAAGCCACTGTGAGCCTATGGTTTTTCCCTTTAACAAGAGCTGATTTAGCAGTGCTTTGGAAATGGGTGGAAGAGATATATTTAACTTTCAAAACAGTCTTGTGAGATAAGTATTGTTTTTTCCTTTTCTCACAGATACCAAAACTAAAGGTCAAAGAAGTCAAATACCATACCAAAAGTCAACCATTTTTGCAAACATCAACATAATCGCTTGGTGTACGCCTTAGGCACAAGAGTCCCCCATTCTCTGTGC
>SJYV01028988.1:0-18185 GCA_006410875.1 Neotragus pygmaeus | reverse complement strand
CAGCCCACCAGGCTCCTCCATGCATGGGATTTTCCAGGCAAGAGTACTGAAGTGGGGTGCCATAGCCTTCTCCATTCTGAAACCTAAAAAGTATCAAAATTTCTTTCCATGTTTGTGATACAGTGTGATGTTTGTATAATTGTGAGGAATAAAAAGAAATAAAAGATATCACATTTGAATTAAATTGAATTGATCTATTTGAAAAAAGTATTTATTATGAATAATAAAGGGAAAAACAATAATGAGGGGAAAACAACTTGGAAACAATTATTTGAATCATACAGATAAGAATTAATGACAAAATCATCTTTTCAAAGTAATAAAATAAAATATAAAGTAACACAAACACTTTATTCAATGTAATAAAACAAAATAATGCAACAGAAAAACAGGCAAAACATACCAATAGCCCATTCAGAACAGAAAAAAAGAAACATAGAAGACTTACCCGAAGATGGGCAAGATTTAGCATTGTTAATGTTTAACCTGATCGATGGAAGCTGATCGTTGCCACCTAATGTTCTTGGAAATGCAAGTTTACGCAAATTTGGGGAGCAAACTAAAAATCACATACATTTGGAAACAGCAAGTGTACTTCCAGAAACTTATACACTAAAACTACTTTCATGGAGAAGGAAATGGCAATCCACTCCAGTACTCTTGCCTGGAGAATCCCATGGACAGAGGATCCTGGTGGACTGGGTCACAAAGAGTTGGACACGACTGAGTGGCTTCACTTTCACTTTCACTTTCAACCAGAAAATACCAGACTGGTTAATTCAGATTACATTTCTGGTGAAGATAGAAATTGCAATTAGATTAGGTATTAAAACTAGGTTTGGTATATGGATTTTAGTACAAGTGAAGCCACTGTGAGCCTATGGTTTTTCCCTTTAACAAGAGCTGATTTAGCAGTGCTTTGGAAATGGGTGGAAGAGATATATTTAACTTTCAAAACAGTCTTGTGAGATAAGTATTGTTTTTTCCTTTTCTCACAGATACCAAAACTAAAGGTCAAAGAAGTCAAATACCATACCAAAAGTCAACCATTTTTGCAAACATCAACATAATCGCTTGGTGTACGCCTTAGGCACAAGAGTCCCCCATTCTCTGTGCCTGTTGCAGAGGTGTGAGATAGATAGGGCCAAAGTGAAGCTGGATGCATAACGATACTGTGCTTCATGAGAGGGATCTGACCTGCTGTTGCTCTCTCTTTTACAGAGCAAGATGAGAGTGAACTTAGAAGCAAGGGACATAGAGCTTGGGCACTAAATGGTCTGAGCTTGGTTGCCAGTTGTCTGTGAACACTAGCTGTTAACTCCTGTGGGAAGTTGGTTTGTGGTGCAGCTCTTTCCATGGGGAGAAAGGAAATCACTGAAGAAGGTGCCACCAGAAGCTGTTTCAGACACAGTCCCTTCCACTGAAGCAGGGGCTGCTGCCCCAAATCCAAGGGCCATTTATTGGACAACCCAATAATAGTGACAGAGCAAGGACTTGAGCCATGGTCTTTTGGTTTTAGAATCCAGATATAAGTTGGAAAACTAACCCTGGTTGAGTGAAAACAGTAGCCAGATCCAATGGCTACAGTNCAAATCCAAGGGCCATTTATTGGACAACCCAATAATAGTGACAGAGCAAGGACTTGAGCCATGGTCTTTTGGTTTTAGAATCCAGATATAAGTTGGAAAACTAACCCTGGTTGAGTGAAAACAGTAGCCAGATCCAATGGCTACAGTAAGCTTAGAACTATTCCACATGACTTATTTGGGATCTCAGATGTTCAAATGGCAGATAGTCAAACAGGTAAATGCCAGCATACTAGTGACAAGTGATGGAGTCACTCATAACATCCCAGACACAGCTAAAGGACTTGAGGAAAGAGATGACTCCAGGTGGGAGAAAAGGGGCACTACATTGACAAAGGAAGTTATAGGAAACCATTTCCTTTAAACCCGTTGGTTGAATTAAAAGACAGATTCATAAATAACTGTACTCTCTGTTCTTCACCACAAAGTCTCTTTATAATAAAATTTTCTATACAAACAAATACAGAAGATCAAGTGACATTTCTACTTTTAAGAGGATTGGATCTTTTCCACTAATTTATATCACTTTTGATAGTAAAATGAAGTTGATTATAAGTAAGGAGTCCTACTGTGAATATTTTGTGAATAACTACTGCAAATTTTTTAAATTTTCAATTAATTTAACTGTAATTAATCTTTCAGTACATATTTTCTTATACTGTTTACCATTTTCTCTATTATTTTTTTTTTTACTTTATCTCTACAGTAGATTTAGAGTAAAAGACTTTCATTTTTCTTTATTCTCTAAAAGGCTGAGAGATGTTTCCTTCTATCTTGTGAAGAACCATTGTTATTAAGCAAGGTCTGATCTGAAAACACACCTATGCTTATTCCTTTTGTCAACTAAAAAAGATTATTGACTTGAAAAAAAAAAACAACTACTTTCAGGTAGGAACAATAAGAAGTTCACAGGAATGTTTATTGAGGCTTTTCTGTTAATACTGAAACATCAAAAATGGTCTAAATGTGCTTCAGCAGGGAAATGGTTGACCATATTCTGATACATTCACAATATGGGCTACCATATATAAGATAGGGCCTGAACATCCAGCAAAATGAAAACAGATACTGTGAAAAATACCACCTGCAAGATAAATACAGCAAACATCAATTTGAAGGCATAGTTTAACTTGCAAGAAATTAAGAAATATTCACGGGGCCAAAAAGAGAGTATTAGAAAACTTGAGTTAGGCAAGCCCCAGGATGCTCTCAGGGACTTCTCAGATGGCCCTAGCAGTAAAGAAGCTGCCTGCCAATTTAGGAGACATAACAGATGTAGATTTGATCCCTGGGTGTGGAAGATCCCCTGGAGGAAGGCTTGGCAACACACCCCAGTATTCTTGCCTGGGAAATCCCATGGACAGAGGAGCCTGGTGAGTTATAGTCCATGGGGTTGCAAAAGAGTTGGGCATGACTTAGTGACAAAACAACAACAGGACGCTCTGAGGGCATTTGTTTACAGCAGTAATTGGAAACAGGGAGAGGAGGCAAGGCTGGGGCTGGGACATGGTGGGGGTCTGGGGCTGGTACTTCTGAACAGAGCAGTTCCTGGGGCTGGATCTTCACTGAGAAAAGAGTGTGCTTGAGATTGACATCTGATAGCAAAGGGAGGAGAAAAGGACACTCGTCTGTCTCAAACTAGACTCTGGGAGAAAAATATAAAAGAATTCCTAAATCAAAAAAGGCTAAAACAAATCAACAGAAAAATGAAATTTGCAGGAGTCAAAAATAGTCAAAACTGTGTGAAAAAAATGATTAAATGCACTGGTGACTAGAAAATCACAATGTAAGACAAAAATGGAACTTCTGTCAGCTGGGCAATTATTACAAATCACAAGATACCTATTGTCTTAGTTTGTGTGGGCTGTTAAAACAATGTTACAGTAAATGCCACAGACTGAGTGGTTTATAAATAGGAGACATTTATTGCTCACAAGTCTTTGAGGCTGGAAGGCCAAGGTCAGGGTGCAGTGTGGTCAGGTGAGGGCCCTCGTCCAGGTCTCAGTCTTCTCATTCTGTCCTCATGTGGAAGGGGCGAGGGAGCTCTCTGGAGCTGAGATGGGCACTAATTCTCCCCATGAGGGCTCGACTCTTATGATTTCAGCCTCTCCCAAAGAGAACACCTATAACGGGAGAATAAAGTGGAACAACTGCTTTGGACAATAAAATGGTAATAACTGGACACTTTAAAAGCATAATTTCTTATGGTTCAGCAGTCCATGGCTGCACTCACACCTTTGAGGAGCTCTCACTCAGGGACATGATACACTTACAGGAATGATAATAGCAAAGTTAGAAACAACATAAATATCCAATAAGAGAAGAATGTATAAACACAGTATGGTGGAATCAGATAGTAGACTGGTAGTTTGCAGTGAAAATTAAGGAACTAGGATAACATATCCACCCAAGTGACCCCTACAACATAATTTTAAATGAAAAGTATAAATTGTAGAGGGATGCATGCAATGTGATGCCATTCTTACAAGCTTTATTAACGTGCAAGCACTACTGGATACTGCTCAGCAGCACGTACATTTTTGTGCTTGTGGCAAAAATAAATATAAAGAAATGTATGAGGATGATAGACACAAATTTAGAATAATAGCTATCTTTTATGGGGATACGAGTAGGTGTTGTTGTTGTCAGGTATACAACATGGAACAAACTCCCTGTTTTCAGGCATATAACCACTGGAACAACTGTCAAGAGGTAAGTAATGAAATAAAAAATGTCAACAAAGCTCAGAATATTTTCAGTCTTCCAAAATAACAATTATATAGATTATACATGAGCCTGAAGAAAGATCTTGATATTATAATAAGACAATACAAATGAGATGTTTCAATATTTATGCTACATTAAAAATTACAAAAAGAAGCATGTGGGCAAAGATTGAAATGTAATATGCAAAAATGGAGGTAGCTTTTCTGTCAAGGTGGTCTATGAATAATTAAAATTAGTTTTATTATTGATATACTGTATTCTCAATTTTTAATTTTAAAAGTTTACCTAAGAATCAATTGAAAGACCCCAAAGACTCTGAGTAGTGATCTGATAACTCAGTAGAAATCGAATAACCTGTGATTCAGAGCACTAATGGCTCAGAGCCACTGAAGGACACGAAAGGGTTGAAGCAGCTAAATTGAGGAGTGCATAATTTTTGTTATGGATGAAATGTATGTAGGACATATTTCAGCAACTTTAATGTAAACATGAAACCACTTAAAAATAAAATGTAAAAATATTCATGAAGAAAAAGTAAACATGGACCAAAGATCCTAAAAAAATAAGAGTAGTGAAGAATTATTAAACACAAGACATCTTCTAGAACTTCTATCCTTAAACAAATATACTGTCCCTTACACCTGTCGGGATGGCTATTATCAAAAAGCCAAAAGAGAAGTGTTGGTGAGGATGTGGAAAAATTGGAGCTTTTGCAAGATGGGAATACAAAATGGTGCTGCCAATATGGAAAACAGGATGGAGGTTCCTCAAAAAATTAAAAATAGAATTCTACTTTTGGGTATTTAGCCAAAAGAATTGAAATCAAGATCTCAAAGAGATATTAACACTATATATTGTAGCATTATTCATAATATCCAAGATGTGAATGCAACCTTCATATCCTTGGCAGACGAATGGATAAAGAAAATTTAGTATATACGTATAGTGGCATACTATTCAGCCTTAAAAAAGAAGTAAATTTTGTAAGATGCAGTAAGATGTATGAAACTTGAGGACCTTTTGCTACATGAAATAAACCATCACAGAAAGACAAATACTTCATGGTTCTACATACATGAGGTATCCAAAATAGGAAAATTCATAGACTCAAAGAGTGGCATGGTGGTTCCCAGAGGCTGGAGGAGTCACTATTTAACAGGCAAAAAGTTCTAGTTAAGCAACAGAAACCCTACAGACATGCTTTATAACATCATACCTATAGTCAACAATATACACTGAAAATTTCTTAGGAGATCTACTGATCTCATGTTAAGTATTTATATCACAAGGAAATATTTGTTTTTGGTTGCACCAGATGGCAAGTGGGATCTTAGTTTCCTGACCAGGGATCAAACCTGCACCTCCTGCATTGGAAGCGTGGAGTCTTAACCACTCAACCTACCAGGGAAGTCCTAATAAGTTTTTTTTAAAAAAGGACATAATTCTGACACACGTGTAGCTTGACCACTGGAAAAGAATAGAAAGTTCAGAAATACCCCCAAATATGTACAAGAATTGGCCCCAAGAAACCACAGTAAGTAGGCATATGATAAAGTAAATTACAATGGAAGAGACTAACTTTTAAATAGATGGTGTTGGAAAAATTGGATAATCTTTGAAAAGGAGAACATAGCATTTATATTCAAACCATGCTTCATAATAAACTCCACGTGTCATCTATTTTGGTGAGCTTATGGTTTTACTGGTCCCCCTCCCAGCTCTGGGAAAGGGCCCAGGTGCGGTGGCATGTGGCAGGTGCTGAGGGCCCAGTTTCTCAGCCCCACCCCCACTAAACATACCCAGGGCTCTCTGCAGTGTTGGGTAGTTCCGCAACTTGTATGGAGACAGCATGAGATACCCTGGAACATCTTGTGCCAGAAAGCAGGGAAGAGCTGAAAGAGTGATGAGGACACGTCAAAAGAACACAGAACAACTGCTTGATAGGTTAAATTCCCAGTCGTGTCTGACTCTTTGTGACCTCATGAACTCTGCAACCTGTGGAATTCTCCAGGCCAGAATACTGGGGGTGGGTAGCCTTTCCCTTCTCCAGGGGATATTCCCAATCCAGGGATCAAACCCAGGTCTCCCACATTGCAGGTGGATTCTTCACCAGCTGAGCCACCAGGGAAGCTCAAGAATATTGGAGTGGGTAGCCTGTCCCTTCTCCAGTGGATATTCCGGACCCAGGAATCAAACCAGGGTCTCCTGCATTGCAGGCAGATTCTTTACCAGCTGAGCTTCCTGGAAAGCCCAAATTCCAGATAACATTGTACAAATATTGAAAAAATGGCACAGTGATAGATTACAGTATATTGAATATAAGAAATGACAAAGAAACAATCAGATCCTGAGACATTTCTCAAGACTCTTTGTCACTGACACTTGGGCTTGCTTGCCTTGCACACAGTAAAGCCAACCTGTTGACATGGGGGTGTGGTGAAGAAGAGTGCAGCTTTCACTGCAGGGCTAAGTGAGGGAAATGGGCAGCTCATGCTCAGAAGACCCGAACTCCTCGATGGCTTTTAAAGACAGTGTGAGTGAGAGGGTCATGGTTTATGTATAATTCTTTGCAATCCCACTCCTGAACATATACCCAGAGAAAACTATAGTTCAAAAAGATACATGAATCCTGATGGTCACAGCAGCAGTATTTACAACAGCCAAGACATAGAAACAACTTAAATGTCCATCGACAGATGGGTAGATAAAGAAGATGTGGTATATATACACAATGGAATATTATTCAGCCATAAAAAAGAATGGGATATGCCATTTGCAGCAACATGGAAGGATTTAGGGATTATCATACTATGTGAAGTCAGAGTAAGAAAAATATCATATGATATCATTGATATGTAGAATCTAAAATACAACACAAATGAACTTATCTACAAAACAGAAACAGACTCACAGATAATAGAACACACTTGTGGATGCCAAGGGGTAGGGGATGAGGGAGGAACGGACTGGGAGTTTGGGATTCATACGTACAAAGTATTACAAGTAGAAAAGATAAGCAACAAGGTCTTACTGTATAGCACAGGGAACTATATCAAATATCCTATGATAAACTGGAAGGGAAAAGAATATGAAAAAATGTACATATTTGTATAACTGAGTCACTTTTATGTATAGCAGTAATTAACGAAACATTATAAATCAACCATACTTCAATAAAATTAAGAGAAAACAATCAAATTAAAAGAAAACAAAACCCTATTCTCTGATTAGTCAATGGTGAGGTAACATGATGGTTTGGGAATCTCATTCATCAACCTTCTGGTTCCAGCTTGACTGAGGTCTATGCACTTGTGGATAGTATGCAGTTAACTTCCTCCACCTGATGTGGGTTTCTCATGGATATGAGCTCATGGATATTGCTTTCAGCCCCTCAGGAGGAACTATAAGTCTTTGATTTTGTTTTATGGCTAAACTATTATTATTTTGTCTTATTTGACTATTTTCTTTGCTTATGCATTTTTTCACTTCTCTGATTAAATCTGATCTTTGAAACTTGGGGAAGGCATAAGAGGCTAAAGCTTTTTTCTTTTATGAAGAAAAGGTCTGAAAAAAAGATCCTGTCTGTCCTGGGGAAGGCCCTTCACGGTCCTGCTCGGTTTTACGGTTGACTTGGACTCTTCAAAAACTGTCAGTCATGAAAAACAAACAAAAAAGCTGATAATGTCTAAGGTAAAGGAGACTAAAGAGACATGACTGCTAAATGAAAGTTATAATTCTTTACTGGATCTTGTTAAAAAACTACAACTGGGAAGGACATCTTTGTAGACCATAAACTGTATATTAAACATTATTGTACCACTGTTAAATTTCTGGGTTAAGGTAATGGTGTGTTTATGTAAGAAAATGTCCTGGTTCAAAGAGATGTTTGGAATATGACTAGTGGTGAGGTGTCATGAAATGCAAGGTGTGTGTTCTGTGTGTGAGAGAGATGGGGGGCAGCTGGGTACAGCACAGGTGGGAAAATGTTAACAATTGGTGGGTCTAGATGAAGGATATGTGGTGTTCACTGAGCTGTTATTTTAGTTTCTCATTGTTGTTACTCAAAGATGTCCCACTCTTTGTGAACCCATGGACTGTAGCATACCNAGAGATGGGGGGCAGCTGGGTACAGCACAGGTGGGAAAATGTTAACAATTGGTGGGTCTAGATGAAGGATATGTGGTGTTCACTGAGCTGTTATTTTAGTTTCTCATTGTTGTTACTCAAAGATGTCCCACTCTTTGTGAACCCATGGACTGTAGCATACCAGGCTTCCCTGTCCTTCACCATCTCCCAGAGTTTGCTCAAACTCATGTCCATTGAGTCGATGATGCCATCCAACCATCTCGTAGCTTTGCAATTTTTCAAAATAAAAATAGAATAAAAGACAAAAAAATTTCACCATCAAATCATCATTTATATATACATGGATATTTATAGATCATGCAATTACTTCAAATTCCTTACAAATTAAGGCAAATATAAGGAATAAAAATCTAAGTACATTAAGGAATAAATGATGTTAGTAGAAACCATCTGTCTTTACTTGACAGATGAAGATGTAGATCCATGAATAAATTAACTCTCATAAGGTCACCCATTAGTGTGTATAAGATTCTATTTCTGTGAGCTTTATACAGCAACTGAACATCAAATATGGGCCTTTGAATACTTGAAATGTTCTCTCCAGGTTGCTGCCTTGAGGAAGCTCATTCTATTACCCTTTATCAGAGAGAACAGAGCTTTCAAGGATTTTGTTTTTATTCTTTATATATCTGCTATTTTTTGCTCACATTTCAACAGGGATTAAAATATCAGTAGGGATGCCTTCCACTTAACCCAGTTCTCCCTGAATTGGTAACTTAGTTGGAAGTCCATTAGATCTATTGAATAAGGCAATAATGATGGTGAAACGAACAATACAGCAACAGTGTTTAAACGGATTCTAACCAAGAGTTAATGTTTTAAAATGTACAGAATCTCTTCTGTTTCTCTGAGTTAAGCCAGGACTCATATAAAACCCTGGACCATCATGGATTAGCCCCACATGCCTGGAGGAGGAAGCTGACACAGGGCTTGTTCCTCAACTGTTACTGTGTTTCAGAGTACAGCTCCTGCTCTGTCCCCTACTGGCTGGGTGACTATGGGCAAGTTTCTCAGCTTCTGGCTTCAACTTCCTGATGTGTTTAGTTCAGTTCAGTCAGGCAGTCATGTCAGACTGCGACCCCACGGACTGCAGCACTCCAGGCCTCCCTGTTCATCACCAACTCCCGGAGTTCACTCAAACTCATGTCCATTGAGTCGGTTATGCCATCCAACCATCTCAATCTCTGTCATCCCCTTCTCCTCCTGTCCTCAATCTTTCCCAGCATCAGGGTCTTTTCCAGTGAGTCAGCTCTTCCCATCAGGTGGCCAAAGTATTGGAGTCTCAGCATCAGCATCAGTCCTTCCAGTGAACACTCAGGATTGATCTCCTGTGGGATTGATTGGTTGGATCTCCTTGCAGTCCAAGGGACTCTCAAGAGTCTTCTCCAAGACCACAGCTCAAAAGCATCAATTCTTCAGCACTCAGCTTTCTTTATAGTCCAACTCTCACATCCATACGTGAACACTGGAAAAACCATAGCTTTGACTAGACTGACCTTTGTCTGCAAAGTAATGTCTCTGCTTTTGAATATGCTGTCTAGGTTGGTCATAACTCTTCTTCCAAGGAGCAAGTATCTTTTAATTTCATGGCTGCAATCACTATCTACAGTGATTTTGGAGCCCCCCAAAATAAAGTCTGTTGCTGCTTCCACTATTTTCCCATTTGCTGTGAAGTGATGGGACCAGATGCCATGATCTTAGCTTTGTGAATGTTGAGTTTTAAGCCAGCTTTTTCACTTTCTTCTTTCACTTTCATCATGAAGGTCTTTGGTTCTTCTTCACTTTCTGCCGTAAGGGTGATGTCATCTGCATACCTGAAGTTATTGATATTTCTCCTGGCAATCTCGATTCCAGCTTGTGCTTCATCCAGCCCAGCATTTCTCATGATGTACTCTGCATAGAAGTTAAATAAGCAGGGTGACAATATACAGCCTTGACATACTCCTTTCCCAATTTGGAACCAGTCTGTTCTGTGTCCAGTTCTAACTCTTGCTTCCTGACCTGCATACAGATTTCTCAAAAGGCAGGTCAGGTGGTCTGGTGGTATTCCCATTTCTTGAAGAATTTTACACAGTTTGTTGTGATCCACCAGTCAAAGTCTTTGTCTGGAACTCTCTCACTTTTTTGATGCTCCAGTGTGTACATGGGAATAACAATGATATCTGATTCATAGATTTATTGACAAGACTATGAGAATGCTCATGGCACAGGACTTTGTGCATAGTAAATATATAGTTATTTTTCTTTATTAAGTTCCACCTCATCAACTAGATATTTATCAAATGACTACAGAGTTTAAAATAGTTTATATTTAACAGATATCATTGACTTTTCTACTTTCATATTGGTATATCATGATGACTTGACTAAAAATTGTTGCACATAAAAGTGGACTAAATTTCTGACATTAAAGTGCATTTAACAAAATGATCTCTATATTCGCTGTCCTTCCAGAATTTTTATTTTGGTCAATGTAATTTTAATATCCTATATATTGTAATTCCCTCATGGCTCACACAGTAAAGAATGTGCCTGCAATGAGGGAGACCTGGGTTTGATCCCTGAGTTGGGATGATTCCCTGGAGAAGTATTCTTGCCTGGGGAACCCTATGGACAGAGGAGCCTGACAGGTTACAGTCCATGGGGTCGCAAAGAGTTGGACATGACTAAATGACTTTCACTTTCTACCTTCCTCCCTATATATTAATATAATACCAGGAAATACCAGCCATATAAATAAATAAACCAAAGTAAGTTTGCAATAACCTCAGATATGCAGATGACACCACCCTTATGGTAGAAAACAAAGATGAACTCAAGAGCCACTTAATGAAATTGAAAGAGGAGAGTGAAAAAGCTGGTTTAAAACTCAACATTCAACAAAGGAAGATCATGGCATTCGGTCCCAACACTTCATGGCAAACAGATGGGGAAACAATGGAAACAGTGACAGACTTTATTTTCTTGGGCTCCAAAATCACTGCAGATGGTGACTGCAACCATGAAATTAAAAGATGCTTGCTTCTTGGAAGAAAAGTTATGACAAACCTAGACAGCATATTAAAACGCAGAGACATTACTTTTCTGACAAAGGTCAGTCTAGTCAAGGCTATGGTTTTTTCAGTGGTCATGTATGGATGTGAGAGTTGGACTATAAAGAAAGCTGAGCACTGAAGAATAGATGCTTTTGAACCGTGGTGTTGGAAATGAATCTTGAGAGTCCCTTGGACTGCAAGGAGATCAAACCAGGCAATTGTAAAGGCAATCATCCCTGAATATTCATTGGAAGGACTGATGCTGAAGCTGAAGCGCCAATACTTTGGCCACTGATGCGAAGAAGTGACTGACTAGAAAAGACCCTCATGCTGGGAAAGATTGAAGGTGGGAGGAGAAGGGGCTGACAGAGGATGAGATGGTTGTATGGCATCACTGACTCGATGGACATGAGTGTGAGTAAGCTTGGGTAGTTGTTGATGGACTGGGAAGCCTGGCGTGCTGCAGTCCATGGGATCGCAAAGAGATGCACACGACTGAGCGACTGAACTGAACTGAACTGAACTGGAGGTTTTTCCAAACATTTTAGATTGAAAGTAGTGCTCCAGTGATACTTTTACCTCAAGGTTTTTTTTTTTTTTTCTTCCCTCTCAAGAAGTAATTTTACATTTGACTGACTTTTACAACGTATTTAAGAATTTGGAGTCGACACAGGTATTTAGCAGTGGCAGTCAGGTTCAACAAGAAGAGTGTGGACCTTCTCAGCTTGGGCTCCTGTTCTGACTGCTTCTTGGCTGTTTACTGCTTGTAAAACCACTCTGCACGTTGGTGCATTTATTCAACCTTCTGTTAGTACTTATCACGTACCTGCTCTGCTCAGCGCTCAGGAGAAGCTGTAAGAGGAGGCCCTATTGTGTAGGAAGAGCCACTGTAACTAGAAATAGGACTCATACACCTAAACACGTATCTTAGAATGGATGATAATGCATCAATGGCCAAAATGAATGGGGTAGGTAAGTGAAGATTAGTGAAGCCAGGAATAGGCAGAAAGACTGCTCTGTTTGTGATGAATGAGTTGTTTACGAAACAATAAGACGGTTTGCGAATTTAATGCAGTCCTGGCAGAATTCTGATAGGACCTGTGGGAACTGCCTAAGGAGAGATTCTTAGTAACTGACCTGGCTCTTTGGAGGGTTCTTGGTTCCCATACCCTCTAAAGCCAGAGCTGGGCATTTGAGCAGATTAGCTTCTCCCAGTCTTCACATTCCTGCCTTCATACCCTTGAGCATTTGGAAGCCTCCTCTGTTTCTCTCAGGCATCAGCATTAGATGCTCGTGGGCGAAGGCTGGGAGGGCCTTCCTTCCAGAAGTTCAGCCTGGGTGTTGGCCACACTGTCTGCCAGGCTTCACTGACATTTAACCCTGTGCCCATGCTTTACATATGTTTCAAAACTGCTAGAGAATTACTATGTGAAATGCCTGATAATTCCAAATAGGGCCTTGATGCTGGCTAGAAAGTTGACTGACAGTTGGGGAATGCACGTTTACAGTGGGTCTCGGGAAAGAATAACATGTGAGGAAATTAGGGATGGCTAGGTATTTCTCTTGGAATTAAGCTACTTAAAATCAAATGGTTTTTGTATCAAGTTCCCTTGTAGGTACCAAACAGATGAAAATAACCTTCAAGGCATGATTTCTAATGAATATAAAATATTGCTTTAAACAATCTAACTCAATGGAAATACTGGCCTTATGGAGAGAGAAACTAAGGAGAACTTACATACTGATATGAAAATTAGGATGACTTTTCCTCTGGTATTTTGTTTCCTGACCTGAGAAAATATTTGTGTATAAAGAGAATTACAGAATCTACAATTTGTTTTCTCTGAGCATGTGTTACTATAATACTACAGAAATGCAAAGCCCTCACTGTCTGAAAACATTAATAAAGTAGTTCTAAAAATACCCATCACAAATTGGTCAATACTTATTAAATATATCTTTAAAAAAGAAGAGAAACAAACATCCATGGAATAGCCTAATTGGTTCCAACTGTGAGCATGCATGGGCTTCCCAGGTGGTGCTAGCAATACAGAATTTGCTTGCCAAGGCAGGGACGTAAGAGGTGTGGGTTGGATCCCCGGGTTGGGAAGATCCTCTGAAGGAGGTTGTGGCAACCCACTCCAATATTCTTTTCTTTTTCTTTCTTTCTTAGGGGAAAGTGAAAACGCAGTCCACTCCAATATTCTTGCCTTGAGAATTCACAGACAGAGGAGCCTGGCAGGCTCCAGTCCACAGGGTCGCACAGAATCGGACACGACTGAAGACAGTTAGCACGTATGTGAGCATGCATGTCTTCCGGAAATGCTCTTTCCTCTTAAGAAGAAATGTACTTATTCTTCAGAAGTTTATTCTAAGGACATAATGAAAGCAAATGGAAATAGTTATGTGTGGTTAAAATAGTTTATTTTGATAGATATTTACACCTCATCTATGGGCTTCTCGGTTGGTAAAGAACTACCTGCAATGCAGGAGACCTGGGTTCATTTTCTGGGTTGGGAAGATCCCCTGGAGAAGGGAAAGGCTACCCACTCCAGTATTCTGGCCTGGAGAATTCCATGGACAGAAGACCTGAGGGGCTACAGTCCATGGTATCACAAAGAGTTGGACATGACTATGCNCAGGAGACCTGGGTTCATTTTCTGGGTTGGGAAGATCCCCTGGAGAAGGGAAAGGCTACCCACTCCAGTATTCTGGCCTGGAGAATTCCATGGACAGAAGACCTGAGGGGCTACAGTCCATGGTATCACAAAGAGTTGGACATGACTATGCAACTAATTTTCCTTTTCCTGTGGGTTCCATAAGAAAACAAAATGGATATTTTAAAAGAAAGAAATAACTTTGAATTGATGAATTTAGATGACTTAATTTTATTAAAAAGTCAGAAATATAGGATAAATGGTAAGTGCAACATGGATAGTTTAATTTTTGTGGTACTGGATTAGAGACTGTTACATTTCCTACTCCTGCTGTCTTAGAAAGGTATTAACTGCCATGCGGAGCTTTTGGAAAGCAGCTGTGAACCTGGAGATTCCACTTGCCTGCCAGTGTTTTATGATCAGACAGATGTGTATGCAAATCACACCTGTTCTAATTCCAGAAGCCCTGCATCAGTCAATCACTCTAACATAACTTCTGTCTCTAAGAAATAAATTGCACCAAAGAATATTGAGGGCTGGACAACAAAGGTGTCAACAGCTCCCCCACCAAGAGCACGGCTGAAAGCTAAGGTCATATTTCCTGAGCTTTCCAGGACCCCAGGGAGCACTCAGTGATGGATTAATGAAAACTGGGAGGTGAGAAGCCTGGCGGGTATGTTGGAGGCACATCTTGCTCTGAAGATGTTTCTCTTTGCTCCTCTGTTCAGAAAAATCTCTAAGTGAAAATGGCCTTGCATGGAACACTACGAGAGGTAAATCGCATTTGGAAGTCAAACTTGGGGGATTGTAAAAGGTGAAATAACTGACATTTACCATTTTACTATTCTGATTATTCTTAAAATATTTTGATGTTGAATCTGGCACAAACCAGGTTTCATAACCCAGAAAAGCAAATACCACGTTTCCTATAATGATATACTTATAAAGTAAGAAAATCTACTTTTATTATCCCGTATCCCCAGAGACCATGGTTTAAGTTGAATCCAGAGTGTTAAAAATTTCTGAGGCATTTTTAATCACAGAAAAGCAAGTTGATTCTGAATTGATGATGGGCTTGCACATCTGAGTTCTGCCACCAGCCTGGTACTTCTCTGCCCTCGGCCTCATATTTTCTTTGCTTGGTGAAAGCAGGCTGTTCGGTATATGGTCAGAATTTACAGGGATACATTTGGACTCCATGCAATTAGTTTTCACTGCATTCTTTGCAAATGCTTGATTGTTGGTGACAGTAACTGTGTCTGTTATAATTCATGGAAGCTATAGGCATGGCAGAGCCTCTGTGACCTGGCTGGCTGGCTCACCAAGAGCCAGTTCTTTGTCAGTAAGAGTCTCACATCCTTTTTTCTCATCCTTTCCTGTATCACCACTATAAAGTCTTTGATATAAATAGAGAGCATGCTCAGATCTTACAATGATATTCCAATTTTATCCAACAAGCTTACTCTGATCTTTTATTGATAAGTATTCCGCATCACTTTTGAAGACCTCAAAGTTTGTACAGAAGATGAAGTCTCCATCAGTAAGATTCTACTACAATGTTCTTTTATTTATAAGGCATAAAATTCCAATTGCCTTGGAGACAAATTTGTGCAGAATACAGTCTCAAAAAAGCTACAGCTTAAGTTTTACAGCATGGAGATCATTGTGATTCACCACATGTACCTACCTCTGTGCAGGAAATGAAAAGGCCAAGTCCAACAGAGTTTCCAAATCCTGGAACCATTTGTAGGACTGAAGGAATGGGGCTTTTGAGATCCAGCTGGACCTGGTCTTCCTGCTGTCATTTACGGGAAGGTTGAGCAAGACCTGGGCCCCCCATCTTTGGTCCCTTGGGTTCAGATCGACTGGCAGTGCAGGACAGGATGGGGAGAAAATATAAGCGTGAAAATGTTCAGTAAAATGATTTTATCATTGACTTACTAGAATCACAGAGATGCTTTTAGAGGAGCTTTTTAAATCTTTAGCTGTTTGCTTCTGGGCAAACTTATCCCTTCTTACTCTCAGTTTTCTGTTTCCTTCCCTCTCCTGTCTTCACATACCAATTCTATACTGATATATATTTACCTAGTAATATAATAAAATAAAACTATTACAGTAGATTCACCTCAAGCTATTAAAAATTAGTGTTTATCATATGTCCAGGCTGAGAGTTGGACTTCCTATTCAGCATTCACTGACTTCTCTGTCCTCTGAAATGATCTGGGATTAGATCTATGAGCTTACCTCTCATGGCCCTGGTCTGTGGTACCAGGGCATGGAAAATGACATCTTGAAACTATACTTTGCTCTGAAAGACAGATGGAAAGGATGCTACTTGAACCCAGCTCAGATGGACCTTGGGGGCACTGGAGGTAGCTGGAGGAATGTTCTCAGAGAATGAGCACGAAGTGCTGGCTGGGATGTAGGTCTCTCTGTCTTTGTTTGATGATGCAGTGGGGATGCTTTGTTTCTGAAACATCAGGGAAGACAAACATATACATAACAAGAGCATAAGGGCAGAGACTGAAAATTCTGAGCTTGTCTGCAAACACTCGCCTCCTGAGTCCAAACTTAAAGCATGCTGAGCACAACCAAGGAACAGCTGAGGGGACGGTGTTACCCCAAACTGCACAGACACACTTTGGAGAAGCTACCACCATTATCTTGTACTTAAGTCTTACAATACTTTTACCCCAGAGTTGAAAATAAGTAAAATGAATAGAAACTTAGGTTTTCTGTTTACTGTGGCAGTTCAATGCCATCTTTTCAAGTTGGGGTTATTGCCAGTCAGATCTTGTGAAGGGCACCGAGGGTGGACCCATCACCCTTCCGGAGGCATCTGCTTGAAGGGGCACCCTCTCACCAGAGCATTTATGGTACCAGCTGTGGACTGAGTTCCACTCTGGGGATTTGCAACCTGGGTCAGTGGGTGAGTCAGCACGGTTCAGCTTCACCAGTTACATGTTGGAAACTCGTCTTCCATCTAAAGGTGTCTTCTGTCTTGTGACTTATCTGTCTGCAGTGAACCTATGACTCCAGGTAATTCATCCAAAAAGTCAAGGAAAAGATAGTGAAATTGAATATATTCAGTTTATTTAGTATTAGTTTCCGTGAGGGCCCTGAGTTCAGTGTTTATGTTTCTTCTGATTTGTTGTGCTAGTTTTCTGGCTCGAATCTGTTTACAAATATAGACCATAACTTTATCACCATTTTTTATTAAAGCATAGAAATGGAAAATATTTCTATGTGTTTCTAATACAAAAAAATATAATATTTTTTGTATGTAAGAGAGGGTCATAATATGAATTCTTAAAAACTTAACAAAAGACTGGACCTGTGAGATTCTGTCCTATTTAGTGACATAGAGGCCAATGTGCTGTGTGAATTGCTCTTTCAAAGGTACGTTGTTGTTTTCTTGCTGTGGGTCTGTCTTTATCAGAAAGTTCAGAAAGATTCTTAGTGTAACATACTTCATGTATATTTATACAGAAATCTCTCCAGGCGTTTTAGGTTGCAGACTATTTTTTGGAATTTATTTTGGAATTTTGGAGGCTCCCAGGAAAATTTTAAGCAGTTCAGTTCAGTTCAGTCGCTCAGTCGTGTCCGACTCTTTGCGACCCCATGAATCTCAGCACGCCAGGCCTCCCTGTTCATCACCATCTCCTGGAGTTCACTCAGACTCAAGTCCACTGAGTCCATGATGCCACCCAGCCATCTCATCCTCGGTCGTCCCCTTCTCCTCCTGCCCCCAATCCCTCCCAGCATCAGAGTCTTTTCCAATGAGTCAACTCTTTGCACAAGGTGGCCAAAGTACTGGAGTTTCAACTTGAGCATCATTCCTTCCAAAGAAATCCCAGGGCTGATCTCCTTCAGAATGGACTATTTGGATCTCCTTGCAGTCGGAGGGACTCTCAAGAGTCTTCTCCAACACCACAGTTCAAAAGCATCAATTCTTCAGCACTCAGCTTTCTTCATAGTCTAACTCTCACATCCATACATGACCACTGGAAAACCGTAGCCTTGACTAGATGGAC
>SJYV01028986.1:0-13622 GCA_006410875.1 Neotragus pygmaeus | reverse complement strand
TTATCCCATGCGACAAAGGAAGACACAGGTATTTCATAACCTGCACAGGGTCACTCAGGTGCTAAGGGAAAGAGCTGGGATTATGTGAGGAGGAAACGCAGTTCTTGCCACGTGTGACAGATGGCAAACATTCAATAAAGTCCAGCATGGGTGACCCTGCTCTATCTGCAATATTTTCTGCAAATGTCAATGGGATGATTTGTCTTTCTGGAAAAATGAGTAATATCCCATCACTCCAAAGGTTTCCACTCTTTAACTGGCCCATGCCCCTGAGGTTAAATTGTCATTTTATCATCATCCTAGCCTTGGAGTCAAACTGAGAGTGTGAATTCACATGTCGGCATTGTTCACGTTCTCTCTCTTAGAGCCTGGGCCTTTGGTAACAAAATCGTATTTATTTTAATAAAACTGCTTTATGACTTGTCTGCCCTCTAAATTCCCTTTGCTCTTTGGGGAATGCTGCTGACAGTGGTGAGGCTTTGCTGTCGCCCCTGTGCTGGGATTATAATTAACTGCCAGGGAGAGGGAGTCTGGGGGAGGGGCAGAGGGTGGACGACAAGGGCAGTGCTTTCACTTCGGAGCCTGGCTTCTCGTCTCTTGTCAGAGGAAAGGGAGATGACCCCTGACTGCTGGCTTAGACACCAGTGCCCAGCCCTGGATAAACAGGCACGATAAACAGCTCTGTCCACAGTCAAGAGTTACCCCTTTTAAAAGGCTAGCACATGTGGAAAATGGCAGGGTTGGGATCTGCAGGGCCTCTGCCTCTTTAAAATCTCATGAGCTTGCTCTCTGTAAACCAGGGGCAGGTTATGGTTCCCAGTATCCAGATGGATAGCCTTCTTCCCATGAAGGTAGTTTGTCATTCTGTTGTTACTACAATTAAAGCAGCCTGCCTCCCTCAAAATGTTATGTTGCCCCAGGGAAAGTTAAAACCAATGAAAAGTTCATAGCTTGTCGACCTGGAAGGAATTGTGGAGTGGAGTGTTTGTCAAAAAACCACCTCCACGGGGACTGTCTGGACCGTGTGCTGGAATTGCAGTCCTGAGCCTCATCACTCCTACTTTATCAAAATCTTTGGACTCTGGGCCCAGGGATCTCAATTTTTAATAAGTTCCCTAAGGTTATTCTGATTTCCAGTGATGCTTGAGAGACAAGGATATGGAGAAACAGATTCAGTCATTTGAATTACAGATCGACACACTGAGAAATTGAAATTTGTCCCCGAGGAGAGAGAGAGAGGCAATATTCTGGTTTTCTGACTCTTACACAAACATTTTTGACTTTGTTTTTGTTTGTTTTGTTTTACGACACCACATTCTTTTTAACTTTATGGAAACTGAAAAATACCCTTCACAAACTTTACATTGGGGCCTGCTTATCCAAGGTCAAGGCTTAACTGAGACAGGGGGCCAGGAGCTTTGGCCAATCCAAACTTTATTATTGTTCAAACCAGGAGAAATACATTTGGGAGAAAAGAACTAATTAAAAATGTAATGGTAAAGTCAAGGAAGAAGAGGCAGTAAAAAAGAGTGAGGATATATGTTGTCACTTGATTAAGAACATTTCCTTACTGCACAAAGAGTTATCTCTTTAAGGCAATTTTACACTGACATGATTGTCTCTACTTTGCAAAAATGTCTCATGCCTGTCACATATTTCAAAATGATTTCCTGTCCACTACTCTGTTTGATACCCATACAGCTCTAATAAGAGAAGCATTAGCATATTCATTTAATGGATGAGACTCAGAAGCAAAGAAACTTTCCTAAGTCTAATTAGCAACTGACTCAAGCATACCAGATATGGGAGGGATATTACTATGAATTATTTTTTCCAGAGTTTACTATGTGCCAGGCAGCTCTCTGAGCATCTGACATGAATTTTCTCCTATACTCCTCATCACTCCTTTATGTACGTGTCTAATTTAAACCTCCTCCCAGCTCTACAGGATAAGGTAAAAGGATAGAAATCACCTTTCAGTCATTCATCTACTCATTCAACAAATATATATTGAGCTTTTCAGTCCTGGACATTTATTTATGCTCCACTGATAGAGAGGTAAGTGAGACTGCTGTCACAGAGATTATACTTGACCGGGGGGAGAGAAGCATTAAACAAGNATATATATATATATAGTTATTTAGTTAGTTCATCAGCATTGATGAACATTGTTCGCTTATGGCATATGCCTCATGCATGAACAAAGCTTATCTAACACACATATTTTCTTTGAAAGGCACATCACAGCCTTCTTGTGTGGACAACACATCAGCACTACACTTGGAGGCCATTTTAAACACCAAGATCACCAACAAAAGGCACAAAAGTGTGAAAACCTGGCACTAAATAGGCTCCAAAAACAGTAGCTGTTTACAGCATGGTGCTATAAACAAAGGCAGAGAAGATGGACATCCCAGCTCAAGAAGAGAGAAAACTCCCTCTCCTCTTTCTTGTCCTTCTGTTTGGGTCTTCAGCAGATTAAATGATGCCTGCCTACCCTGGTGAGGATGGTTTTTGAAGGCTACTGCTTCAAATGCTAATGTCTCAGAAAGCTTCACAGAAGCACT
The DNA here is from genome assembly GCA_006410875.1 of Neotragus pygmaeus. Lineage (NCBI taxonomy): Eukaryota > Metazoa > Chordata > Mammalia > Artiodactyla > Bovidae > Neotragus > Neotragus pygmaeus. The sequence goes on along the minus strand of SJYV01028986.1, from coordinate 11,055 downwards.
CAGAAATCATGTTTTATCCAGTTTGTGGGCATCCCTTCACCCAGTCAAGTTGATACATAAAATTAACCATATCAGGATACAAAAGGTACTCAAAAGTTATAGACACCAAATCCCGTACGGCTCTCTGTGATTTAGTTTGTTATCCCTTTTCTGTGTCTTAGGGTGGAAAGTTAGATTACTGATTGGATGTGTGTGTGTGTGTGTGTGTGTGTATGTGCACGCGTGCATATGTGCTCAATCATGTCTGACTCTATGTGACCCCATGGACTGTTAACCATCAGGCTCCTCTGTCCATGGAATTTTCCAGGCAAGAATACTGAAGTGGGTTGACATTTCCTCCTCCAGGGGATCTTCCTGACCCAGGGATTGAGCCCACCTCTCTTGTGTCTCCTGCATCGGCAGGCAGATTCTTCACCACTGAACCATCTGGGATGCCCTTGAATTGATAGCTTTCTTTTTAAAAAAATATAGGTGTTTAAGGCTATACATTTTCTTCTAAGAATTACTTGAGCTACATCCCATAATTTTTGATATGTTATATCTTCATTTTCACTCATCTCAAAGTACTTTGTAATTTTCCTTGTGGTTTCTTCTTGATCATTAGTTATTTAGAAGTGTCTTGTTGGGACTTCCGTAATGGTATAGTGGCTAACACTCTGTGCTTCCAATGCAGCACAGAGTTCTAATTCTAGTCAGGGAACTAGATATCACAGGCTTCAACTAAGAGTTCACATGCCCCAACTAAAGATCCCACATACTGCAACTAAGACCCAGCACAGCCAAATAAAAGAAAAAAATTTTTAAGTGTCTTGTTTAATTTCTACATTTCATTTTCCACAATTCATGTGTGAATTTCCCACATTTATTTCTGTTACTGATTTCCAATTTCACTCAATTGTGGTCAGAGAACATACGATATATGATTTCAATCCTTTTAAACATACAGAGGTCAGCTTTATAGCCTCCAATATGGTCTATCCTGGATCCCTACATGAGCGAGTGCCACTAAACCCGTTACCATACTAACCTCATATCCTACTACTTTCACTCACTTCCAAACTGCCCTCGTCGCTATTTCTCAAACAACCTAGACACATATATATCTCAAAGCCTTTGCATTTATGCTCCCCTCTGCCTGAAATGCCTGTCTTCCTAATTTTTCCCAGCTCATTATTTCACCGCGTTAAGCTTTGCCCAAAATTCACCTTTCCAGCAAGTCTTGCATGACCACTCTATTTAAATCAGGTTTTTTCCTCCTAACTGAATTCTAGATATCTATTAGAAGCTTTCAGATTTTTTTTTCTAATTGTATATTTTATTGGCTTTTGAAGATAAATCGTCAACCTGTATTGTAATCAGTTAACCTATTTTACACTCGTTTCAGAATTGCTAGTGCTTATTACAAAACTCTAGACCATGAGGTTAATAATGGCCCCCTGGAGTTGCACAGGGCACAAATGATTAAGATTTCATTCAGCTTTGAGTATTAGAAGAACTGATTAACAGTGGCTTAAACAACTGAGTTTAGAAAATCCAACCAAAGCAGTACTCAAATGGAAATGTATAACTCTAATGCACGTGTATTTTAAAAGAAAACTTCTTGGCAAAAATGCAGAGAAACTAGATCTCTCATACATTGCTGGTGGCAATGTAAACTGGTATTCTGGAAAACAGTTTGGCAGTTCCTTATAAAACCAAATGTGCACTTACCATAAAGCTTAGCAATCATCTCCTAGGGCATTTTCCCCAGAGAAATGAAAGCTTATGTCCAGACAAATATCTTAATGGAAATATTCATTACAGCTCTATTTGTAAGAGTCAAATACTGGGACGAACTCAAAAAGTTCTTCAGTAAGTAAATGGTTAAACAAAGTGGTAATCCATACAGTGGAGTACCACTCAGTAATAAAAGAATGAATGTTGACAAATGTAACAACATGGGTGGATCTCAAGGGGATTACGTTTAATGCACAAATCTAATTTCAAAAGATCATATATTAGGGGATCCCATTTATACAGCATTCTCAATTGACAAAACTATGGAAATGGAGGGCAGACTGATGGTTGCTAAGAAACAGGGACAGGGTGAGTGGGAATATAGCTGGGCAGGGGAGCGAGTTGCTCGGTGGTGGTAGAGCAGTTCTGTATCTTTATCATAGCAGGGTCACTTAAGTCTATCCATGGGACTGAACTGCACAGAGTTCCCTCCTCCCACATATACAAATGAGCACATCTGAAGCTCACTGAAAAGTAAATGAGGTTTGTGGTCATTCAACGATGTTGTACTAATATCAGTTTCCCAGTTTTGATATTGCACTTTAGTTTTATAAGACATCATCATAGGTAGAAGCTGACCAAAGGAATCAAGGAACTCTATGTACTAGTTTTACAACTCCTTGTAAGTCTTGTACTATTATTTCTTTTGGAAAATATAAATATATTTACTTATTTGGCTGTGTCATGTCTTATTGTGGCGCATGGAATTGTCGATCTTCGTGTCAGCATGTGAGATCTTTAGTTGCAACATGGGGATCCAGTTTCCTAACCAGGGATCAAACCCCACTGCCTTCACTGGGGGCACACAGTCTTAGCCACCAGGTCACCAGGGAAGTCCCTTGTATTATTATTTCAAAGTAAAAAGTTAAAAAAATTTTAAAGACTATCTGAAAAATCAACACTCTATGCTATCATCTCAAGAAGCTAGAAGAAGAGCAAAGTAAAACCCAAAGAAAGTGGAAGGAGGGAATGATAAAGAGCAGATAAAAATGAAGTAATACAAACGAGCTACTTATAGAAAGTTGCGTAATTACTCTGGTGGTGTAAATCTTCATTCTTCAAGGTGATTTTGGTAATTATAGGTCTTTTGCATGTTCTTATAAAATTCAGAGTTAGCTTGTCAAATTCTGTGAGAAAATCTTGCTGTGATTTTGATAGAGAATGTGTTGAATCTATAGACCCATTTTAAGAGAATTACAATGTTGAGAAATTGATATTACAATTGACGTTGTAATGACAATGTCATTACAATTTTGTCAATTTACGATTGACATTACAATATTGAGTCTAACTGTGAATTTGGTATATCCTCTTTTATTTGGATTTTCTTAATTTCTTTCAACTGTATTTCGTATTTTTTAGTGTAGAGGTCTTATGTTTCTTGTCTGATTTATTCCCAGATATTTGGTGGATTTTGTCATCAGTGATTTTATTTTAAATTTCATTTCCTGCTTGTGTTACTAGTACCTAGGAGTTAATACGACTTCTCTAGGGTGTCAAGGTCCAGCCTTCTGTTTTCTTTGATTCCATCATCTTGAGGATCTCAGGGTTGAAAGATGACCTCTTCATCTCTCGGTCTGGAATATACTTTCCAGAAATAAGTGACAGTGTGGAAAGGAGAGCAGCTAGATTGGGAGAGAAAACTTTTCCAAGAAATCTCTACAGAGGTGTTAGGCATGAGAATGCTGTCTGGCTACTTTCTGGAGGTGAAGATGGTATTTTTAAGCCAGATTCATTGCTACCCCCAACAAAAATCAGAGTTCTGTTGTTATACCATGAAGGGAGGGCTTCCCTGGTTACTCAGTGGTTAAAAAACAACAACAACAAAATCTGCCTGCTGGTGTGGTAGACATGGATTCCATCCCTGATCCAGGAAGATCCCACTTGCTGTGGAGCAACTAAGCCCTTGCACCATAACTACTGAGCGTGTGCTCTAGAGCCCGTGAGCTGCAACTACTGAAGGCCCACACCCTAGAGCCTGTGCTCTGCAACAAGAGAAGCCACCACAATGGGAAGCCTGTGCACCACAGCTAGAGAGCAGCCACTGCTCAGGGCAACTAGAGAGAGCCCACGCGCAGCAGTGGAGATCCAGTGTAGCCAAATAATAAATAAATAAAACATTTAAAGGAAAAAAAATCAGAAGGGGAGAATAGATATTAGGTAGTCAACTGGCACTGACAACCATATACTTAGCATCTTCTTGCTAAATCACTGGGTATTCTTACCAGCCTCTCAATATGGCTAAGGGACAGTCCTTTTTTGTTGTTTTTTAAATTCTTATTGGCATATAGTTGCTTTACAGTCTGTGTGAGTTTCTGCCGGACAGCAAAGTGTGTCAGTTATCCGTATACATATATTCAGACTTTTTAAGATTTCCTTCTAAAGGATAGTTAGGGACAGTTTAACTTGGTGTTTTGTGTTATTTGACTTATGTAAATATTATTCCATGCTGACCTGTAATTTCACTCCTTCTGAACTAGCCTCCCAAACCCCAAACTCCTTAAAGGATATCAGCAAAGCATTTTTAAAGAACAGGTGAGGGAGGGATGTCCCAGAGTCTGTGATCAGCTCATGCACAATTCTCTGATTGGGTGATGGTGGTATGATGTTACTGGGTGATGTCACAGGGTGAACGTTATCAGCCTTTGGGCTTCAGGAGGCTATGTGCTCAAGGTCATCAAAAAGTTAACATCTTCCATTTGGTGGGAGTTTCCACCTCTGTAAAACAACTCAGGAAATTGGTATCTGATATTAATGCTATTATTTAGCTACTTCAGAAAGGACCTAAACCAGAGAATATGGGAGAAGGGTCTGTCTCAAGAAGGCCCCACAGCTGTTTGGTAACAATTCAACTTCCTAGGAGATTTCTGCAACTTTATCTTCCAATACTTATGTTCAGTTTTAAAATTATTCCATCAAAACTTTAATTTCCCAAAGTAATTTATATTCTAATTTTAAAAATCATGTTATTGGTTCACAGATGCAATATCTTTTCTTATCTCTTTGAGTATGTTAAGTGCAATTTAAACTTTTTTTTTTAGCTCTCTGCTTTGTCTCAGTTTCCCCCAAAGGAAGGAAAATATCCTACTTACACGTCTGATGATCCTGAATTATTTATCTATTTTAAACACATTTCTAAAGTTGATTAATTTTTAAATTTTTGGCTGCACTGGATCTTCACTGCTGTGTGCACAGGCTTCCTCTAATTTTGGCAAGTGGGGTTACTGTTGGTTGCACGGCCCAGGCTTCTTCACTGCGGTGGCTTCTCTTGTTGCAGAGCTCTAGGCACACAGACTGTAGTTGTGACTCAGGCTCAGGAGTTGCGGTGCATGGACTCAGTTGCTCTGTGGCATGTGGAATCCTCCTGGACCAGGGATAACCTGCATCCCACGCACTGGCAGACAGATTCTTATTCATTGTACCACCAGGGACATCCCTGAGCTATTTACCTTTAACAGTAAGGTATTAAAAAGTTGTGAATGTGAGGTGTGTCTTTTCAACTCAGAGGGCTTCCGTGTTGGGTAGGAATCTACCAGCCCTTTGTGTCAGACTCCCAATGGTCACTGCACGCAGAGCTTTTTCAGAACCCTTCTTCTCTAGAAAAGCATGCTAATTTCCTGCTGATGGTCCTCTGTACCAGTCTGGGACCAAAAGTGGGTCGGGTTAGGGATGGTTTCACAGTTTTTAGGCGGCCGTCTTTTATGTGGTTCCCCACTTCTCAGAAGAGTTCCTCTTGCCCACCCTGTACTGGGCCTTGTTTCTGTGAATTTGGAATCTCTCGTTTAATGTCGTTGTCAAATATACTTCACGCTCAAAGTTGGAGCTAGAAGCATCTTTGCTTTGACGGTGCGTGATAAGTGAGGGTACCTAAGGATCTAAATACACAATCTTCACCCAGGCTCTCTATTTTAAGCCCCATGTGATAGTCACTCAGCCGTGTCCAACTCTTTGTGATCCCATGGAATAAACCATGGAATCTTCCAGACCAGAATAATGGAGTAGGTCAAAGTTCCCTTCTCCAGAGGATCTTCCCAACAGAGGGACTGAACCCGGGTCTCCCACATTGCAGGTGGATTCTTTACCACTTAAGCAACCAGGGAAGTCCGTAAGCCCCATGCTTTACCCCATCTTTTGCTAATGTCTGATGCCCCTCATTCTTAACTCTATTAGTTTGCTAGGGCTGGCATAACAAATTACCCAAGGCTGGAGGATTTGAACAACAGACATTTATTTTCTCACATTTCTGGAGCCTGGAAGTCCAGGATCAAGGTGTTGGCAGGGTTGGTGTCTTCTGAGGTCTCTCTCCTTGGCTTGTAGGTGGCTGTCTTCTCCCTGTGCCTTCACATGATCTCCCCTTTGTGTGTCTGTGTCCTAATCGATTCTTACAAGGATATCAGCTGTATTGGACCGTGGCTCACCCTAAAGACCTCGTTCTAGGTTAATTACCTCTTTAAAGAGCCTATCTCTAAGTACAGTCACATTCTGAAGTCCAGGGGTTAGGACTTAGGAAGTGAGGGGAGGGGCAATTCAACCCATAACACTGAGCTTGTGGAACTGTAGCATCTCTAAGATTCTACAGTTTCATTTGCTTATTGTTTTCTTCCTCTCTTTAATGCATGTGTGCTCTATGTGTCTGACTCTTTGTGACCCCGTGGACTGTAATCTGCCAGGCTCTTCTGTTCATGGGGTTTTCCAGGCAAGAATACTGGAGTGGGTTGCCATTTCCTCCTCCAGGNCTTCCTCTCTTTAATGCATGTGTGCTCTATGTGTCTGACTCTTTGTGACCCCGTGGACTGTAATCTGCCAGGCTCTTCTGTTCATGGGGTTTTCCAGGCAAGAATACTGGAGTGGGTTGCCATTTCCTCCTCCAGGGGATCTTCCTAACCCAGGGATTGAACTCAGGTCTCCTCCATCTGCAGGTGGATTCTTTACCACCTGAGCTACCTGGGAAGCCCAGAGGTGTGTGTGCGTGAAATTGCTTCAGTTGTGTCTGACTCTTTGTGACCCTATGGACTATAGCCCACTAGGTTCCTCTGTTCATGGGATTCTCCAGGCAAGAACACTGGAGTGGGTTGCCATGCCCTTTCTCCAGGGGATCTTCCGGACCCGGGGATTGAACCTGCATCTCTCCTGTCTCTCCCATCTCCTGCACTGGCAGGCGGGTTCTTTACCACTTGGAGAAGGAAATGGCAACCCACTCCAGTATTCTTGCCTGGAAAATCCCATGGACGGAGGAACCTGGTAGGCTACAGTCTGTGGGGTCGCAAAGAGTCGGATACGACTGAACGATTTCACTTTCACTTCTTTACCACTAGCACCACGGTATTTCTCAGTTCTGCTAATAGCTTTACCTGATTTACAGCTATTGAAACATCCTCACATCTCTCTGCTNCAGTCTGTGGGGTCGCAAAGAGTCGGATACGACTGAACGATTTCACTTTCACTTCTTTACCACTAGCACCACGGTATTTCTCAGTTCTGCTAATAGCTTTACCTGATTTACAGCTATTGAAACATCCTCACATCTCTCTGCTGGGTTATCTGTTAGCAAGTTGACAGCATCACCTCTCTTTTATGGTTTCCTCTATACCACAGGGAAGAAACCTAGAATTACATTTCCAAGAATCTCTTTCATAATGTTTGCTCACGAGAGGTACCAACAAAGAATTCAGAAGATAAAAGAGTAATTGCCATTCTCTGTCAACATTTATGGGCAGACAGGTGAGCAGACAGTAAACATGAAGTTCTCAGTATCTTCCTGGTAGGGACAATAAATCAATCCTCTTAATATGGGTAGCTGAGCAGACTGCAGGTCCTCCCAGAGCTACCGAGCAGGGCTGGGAAGAGGGTGAAGTGGGCAAGGCAGGATTGTGTAAATGCAGGACCAGATGTTTTCTGTTAAAATGTTTTTAATGAAAAAAATTAAATAAAAAAAATTCTGTTGTGAAATTTTGACATTTTATTCATGATAGATTTTTTTTTCTTGCATTGTTTGGCTTTAAAAAAAATATGGTAATAAAACATNCTGTTAAAATGTTTTTAATGAAAAAAATTAAATAAAAAAAATTCTGTTGTGAAATTTTGACATTTTATTCATGATAGATTTTTTTTTCTTGCATTGTTTGGCTTTAAAAAAAATATGGTAATAAAACATTCTTCATTTTGCTAAATGAGTTGTGATGGTTAATTTTAAGTGTCAAGTTGACTGGGTTAAGAGCTGCCCAGGTAGCTGGTAAAACATGATTTCTGGGTGTGCCCATAACGATTAGCATTTGAATCAGTAGACTGAGTAAAGATCCACCTTACCAGGGCAGTGGGGCATCACCCGCTCCATCAGAGACCTGATTGGAACGAAAAGGTGGAGGAAGGGTAACCTGGATATTTTTTTTGCTTGAGCTAGGCTATTCAACGTCTCCTGCCCTCAGACATCAGCACCCTGGTTCTTGGGCCTTCAGATTTAGACTGGAAATTAAACCATTGGCCCCTGAGATTCTCCAGCATTTGGACTCAGACTGAATCATGCCAGCAACTGTCCTGGTTCTCTGGCTCACAGCAAATTGCAGGATTTTTCAGCTTCCACAACCATGTGAGGCAAATCCTACAATAAATCTCCTTATATACACTTATCTTTTCCATTGGTTCTGTTTCTCTGGTGACCCCCTAATACATGAGTGTTTTGGTACCTTCTTAAAGTTGGTGTCCAAGGTGACTGTCTCACTAGTTTCACCCTATGCCCGACCCTGCCCTTGGGATGCACAGAGCTGTCAGATTGTTCCAGAGATTCACTCACTCTTGTGCCAAGGGGTGAGATTGATGACAATGGCGTGCCTGTCCTGTGTTCCCCAGCCTTGCATTGGTGGGGTAACCGCTACATTTCCACTTCCCAATCAAAACACTCAGAGTGGCTTCTGTTCTTCTGATGGAACTTTGATTTACACAGTCTGTCACTGACTGTATGCTCTTGTTTTTTTTCTAGTTAGAGTATAATTGCATTACAATGTTGTGTAAGTTTCTGCTGTACAACAGAGTAAAAAAGCTATATGTTTACATATCTTAACCCCTCTTTTGTAGGTTTATATCTTCTTTATCTTTTTATTCCCTCTCTCTCCCTTCACCTCCCTCCACACACACACACAGACACACACACACATATCTTACTTATTGGTTATGATTCTCTAGTATCCTGACTAATACAAAGCATTACTTGATATCAACATGACTTATCTCTGAGTGGTGTTAACCTCCATCACTTGGTTTAGGAAGTGTCTGCCGGGTCTCTCCATTACAAATTTACTATTTCCCCCTTCCCGCATTTTGTTCTTTGGAAGCAAGTCATTAAGTCTCGCCCACACTCAAGAAGTAAACGTGCTTAAAAGGAAAACTTCATATCATTGCAGCAAGTCGAAAATTAGCGTTGCCACAAACAGAAAGTGAATGTAAAAACAAATGGAGGAAAGCAAAATGATGCAATTGAAATCTATCCAGACAGGTGTTCAGTTATCCAATCATAACAAATCACCCCACAACTTAATGGATTAAAACCACACGACAATTCATTTTGCTTGTGAATCTGTAGTTTGGGCAGGGCTTGGCTGGTAAGACTTGTCTTTGTTCCATGTGCCTCATTGGGTGGAAGGACAGAAGGGCGGGGGACCCTTTTCTGAGTGCTCACTTGCGTGGCTGGCAAACTGGTGCTGGTTGCCAGCTGGAGTTCAGCCAAGGCCCAGGGCTCAGGGTCTCTGTCGTGATCACTTTCTATGTGACCCTGCCAGCATGGCTCGGGCTTCCTCACGGCATGGTGGCTGGGTTCCCGGGGTGAGCATTCTGAGAGAGAGAGAGAAGCAAGAGGAATGTATATAGCTTTTATGATATGGCCTCAGAGTCACATAGTTTCACTTCTGCTGAACTGTCTCAATCAAGGCTGTCACAAAAGTCACCAAGTTTCAAAAGGGAGGGGACATAGATTCTACCCTTGATGGGGAATAGCAAGTTTCTCAAAGAGCGTGTGGAATAAGAACCACAAACTACCCGAATTGTGCTGCCTGCTGAAGGCTCTGAACTTGTTTCAAAAGGGAGAGAAAGAGATTAGCAAATGGTGGAGCTTGCTAAGTCGATTCAGTCGTGTCCGACTCTGTGCGACCCCATAGACGGCAGCCCACTAGGCTCCTCTGTCCCTGGGATTCNCACAAACTACCCGAATTGTGCTGCCTGCTGAAGGCTCTGAACTTGTTTCAAAAGGGAGAGAAAGAGATTAGCAAATGGTGGAGCTTGCTAAGTCGATTCAGTCGTGTCCGACTCTGTGCGACCCCATAGACGGCAGCCCACTAGGCTCCTCTGTCCCTGGGATTCTCCGGGCAAGAGTACTGCAGTGGGTTGCCCTTTACTAGTACCACAGGGAGACTTTTCCTTTCAAAAGGAAATGAATGACAGGAACATACTTTGCTTATCATGTATTTCTGAGTCAGTAGAGCTACCTTGAACTTGCATTTCCTTGACACATGAAGACTTTTCATGTCTTTGTGCCATTACACGGGTGACCATGACGTTTTTTAATTAATAAAGATGTGCTTGAGCCTAGTTACAATGATTTAAAATTCCCTGTCGAAAACCGTAATTATGTTTGTTGCTATTGTTCAGTCGCTGAGTCATGTCAGACTCCTTGGACTGCAGCATGCCAGGCTTCCCTGTCTCTCACTATCTCCCGGAGTTTGCTCAAACTCATGTCCATTGAGTCGATGATGCCATGCAATCATCTCATCCTCTGTCACCCCCTTCTCCTCCTGCCCTCAATCTTTCCCAGCATCACGGTCTTTTCTAATGAGTTGACTCTTCACCTAGGTGACCAAAGCTTCAGCTTCAGCTTCAGCATCAGTGCTTGCAATGAATATTCAGGGTTGATTTCCTTCAGGATTGCCTGGTTTGATCTCCTTGCAGTCCAAGGGACTCTCTAGCATCTTCTGCAGCACCACAATTTAAAAGCATCAATTCTTTGGTGCTCAGCCTTCTTCTTGGTCCAGTTCTCAAATCTATACATGACTACTACAAAAAACATCACTTTGACTCTACAGACCTTTGATGACAAAATGATGTCTCTGCTCTTTCATACACTGCCTAGGTTTGTCACAGTTTTCCTTTCAAGGAGCAAGCATCTTTTGATTTCATGGCTGCAGTTACCATCTGCAGTGACTTTGGAGCCCAAGAAAATAAATCTGCCACTGTTTCCATTTTTCCCCCATTTATTTGCCATGAAGTGATGGAACTGGATGCCATGATATTAAT
>SJYV01028985.1:1435616-1496614 GCA_006410875.1 Neotragus pygmaeus | reverse complement strand
AAAAAAAAAATCTCCTTTGCCCAGTCATGTCTGCATGCACCCAGGCTTCCCTCAGCCACAAGTCTGTGCGCTGCATCCGTTCCTCCTGCCAGCTCACGTGTGCACCTAACCTGTCGCCACCTTCCTGGGAATCATGGGGAGTTTCCCTTGATTCTGACAGTCCTTCATTGAGCTCCATTAGCCCTTTCCTTTAGGGGCATCTTCACCCACCAAGTCTCTGTATTTGTTGTGCATTTTTTCTCTCCCCATGACGTTACCGAACCGTAATTCATTAGTATCTAGAAGCTGGCAATAGGGCTTCTTATCTCACTGGATCACCCAGTGCAGGGTGCTCAATTAAAACTTGAGAACTTAGAATTTCTTGGGCTAAATGTGGTTCCAGAAACAAACTGTATGATTAAATATTTGCGTATAGATATGGTATCCCCCCTAGAAAAAAGGAAAGAAAGAAAAGAAAAACAGATTTAGATAACTGTATAAAGTAATGTTACCAAAATCTTCCCCTAGGTTTTACCTTGCTGTGGAAAACCTTTCTTACATAGGAACGGATACCATGAGGTTTCCCAACGTCTGCCTGTTTAAGTAACTTGTCCTGGCACGGATTTTTAGGAAAGGAAATGGTAGTGCTTATCATCTTTTTTTGGTCAATGTGAATTGTCATTGTACTTTTCTTTTGGAACTTGCTCTGAATTTTCATGAATATTCTAGGCTTTAGGTGGCTTATTTCTTTGATGAGGGCCTATGGAAAAGTCACACGGTGAAATGGTGTTTTTCTTGGTGGATTTCTCAAACTTTAAACTGCTGGATGTCAGACATGAAACCATTCAGTAAACATTTTTGAGGAACACTTGTTCTGTTGACAGTGTTGGTCTGAGCACTTAAGGGTAGAGAGTGAGGTAGAAGAGAAGTTCACACTGTGAAAAGACAGTGAAGAGAACTGAGGACAACCTGGAAAAAGAGAGAAAGTGGGGAAGGAAAACTGGAAAAGGAAACAAGTCCTCAGCTTCCTGGAAGAGCACTTAAAATCAGTGATGAAGGAGAAGTAGAGAGAGGATAGAGGTCCCTTCACAATTAAGGGATGCCTCTTCTTCCCATTATTGTTCTTTTATTCTCTGTTAACTATGTTTTTCTTCTCTTGGGTGCTATAAAAGTCATTGTCACTATAATAACTCTAGTTAAATAAATCATGGAGACGGGTTGTAATGTAAACCGTGGGATTCTCTGAAAATTTGACTATAAATTTTAACATATAACTGCCTGGTTTGGTGGCATTCAGCCATTAAAATTTAGCCTTAATTAAATGACATGTACTTTTCAAGGATTTGCTGTGAAAGATTGAGGGCAGGAGAAGTAGGTGTTGGAGGATGAGATGGTTGAAATGGCATCACCGACTCCATGGACATGAGTTTGAGCAAACACTGGGAGATTTTGAAGGACCAGGAAAGTGCCGTAGTCCATGGGTCACAAAAAGTCAGACATGACTGAGCGAGTGAAAAACAACAACAATTAGAAATAAATGACAATCATTTATTTTTAGCCTGGTACACAGTAGGAATTCAGTAATTACTTGCAGGGAAAAATTAATAAAGTTTAAATGTGTAACAGGAGGAGAAGTTTCTAGGCCTGTTTTTTTTTTTATTTCACTGACTAATAATAATTTGATTTTAAGTCTAGATGCCAGACTGTACTATATATAACCTCATTTTTTTGTGTAAGGTTTCTTCTGTCCCATTAAATATGTAAGCATATAGTTATATTTTAAAAAGAACTGAATGTTATTTCTCTGGCATAGCTGTACCTCTAAATATCGAATTACCATGAGCATATTTAATAAGTATTTATCAATATTACATTTAAAAAATAAAATAGCCTTCTGAAAAATGTATTTTTTTAAAATGACTTTGAGGATGACAAAATACTTAATTCTAGCTATTTTCTAGATTGAGGTTCATTGTTACTATTGTCTTTTATGAATATTTAACATTTAATAATTTTTTAAAATTATATTTGAATTCCTTACAAAGGATTGGGATTCATTTGCACCAGTTCACCCAAACATCAACTTGCCAGCAATTATTAAATTAATCTTGACGGTCCTCTGCTACTAGTACGTCTTACTAATTTTAACTATCATTACATATAGAAGGAGATAATAATTGGCAAGTTTTTGCTTTTAAAGACAATCATTAAAACCTCTAATTAATTTCTGGAATATCTTCTAGAAAAGAAAAGCTAAACTTTATTTCTCAAATAGTAAACTATAGCATGCATGTGTGCGAGTTCAGTCGCTTTGGTCATGTCAGACACTTTGCCGCCATATGACTTTAGCCCACCAGGCCCCTCTGTCCGTGGGATTCTCCAGGCATGAATATTGGAGTAGGTTGCCATGCCCTTCTCCAGGGGATCTTCCCGGCCCAGGGATCAAACCCGTGTCTTCTGCATTGCAGGTGTATTCTTTACTACTGTGCACCAGGGAAGCCCAAACTATATTATAATTTATCACATGTAATCTAGTTGTAATGCTGATTCAGTTAAAGTGAGAAAGCAAACCTTTGTACAGTGAGCTGTCAGTAAATGTACAGAGGTTGACATAATTTACTAGTACATGTGAGTCTATTCAGTAGTCACATATTTTGAAGGGGTCAGCTTGTTTTTTTAATGGTTTATTTATATATGCAAGTTTAGCGATTGGTCATTGTAGCTTTATTAAACCACTGCTTAATTAAACAAATAAAATGTGAATATATTGTATTTATAACATATTAGATGTGATTTTGTGTTCTTCTGAAGTGTAATTTCTTGCTCACCAGTTACAAGGGTCCATTGTTAGAAGATGGCGCTCTGTCTCAGGCCGTCACTGCTGGAGCCAGTTCCCCTGAGTTTACCAAACTCTGTGCTTGGCTGGTGTCTGAATTAAGAGTGCTCTGTAAACTAGAGGAAAATGTGCAAGCAACTAACAGTAAGTAAACATTCAGTTTTAGGTGCAAATATAAAAATGAAGTTTGTATTTTGACTGAACATTATCAGTATTACAGCTGAAATTTCAAATTCTTTATAAATGTAAAAAAAAAATCATAAGGAAATAGAATACTTTTTTCCCCTCCATTGTTTTTATAGATAAGGTGATTCTAAAGTTGAAAAACCAGAATGTAATCATACAGCTGTTTGTGGAAATTGAAAAGACCCTTTTACTGAAATACAAAAAAATGGAGACAGAGTATATATGAACTTTTCATTCTTTGTAAAAATTAAAAGATCTTAAATTGGTGGCCAAAACTAGAAATTGGGGTGTTTTTCTCTGAGGACTACCAAATTCCAGAAGTATATATAACATGTAAATACATTATAATTCTGTTATACATGAGGAGAAAAAACACCTTATTAAGGAACTTTCTGTGTCATAGGAATGTATCACTAGGTGCATCACAATCAGATCCATCATCATCAGATTTATGGTGTGGAGAGCTGTTTGATATTTGCCAGTTTTGTTACTGCTTTAGCACTAGTTTAGATGCTGTGAAAGAATCAAAAGCTTGGGACCTGACACTCATAACCTGGTTCCCTCCTATCATAAGTAAACCTATAATAGGAAACAAAAAGAAGTGCTCACTTGCTCTTCCACCCTTGTGGAAAACTATACACATAATCTCCTCCTACGGAATCCCATGTCAAAGAGCTTACTCTTACGTATTTAGTATATTTAATGTGTATAGTTAGTTGCATCCAACTGTGATTATTAAGGAGAGTATAGTGTAAAAGTAGTAGCAACAGCTTACACTTACTGAGCACTAGCCAAATTTTAAGCACTTTACAGGTGTTAACTCATTTAAACCCCAGGGCAACCCTACCATCAAACAAGGAAGCACAAAGGTTAAATCCCTTGCCTGAGGTCACATCAGGCAGGCTTCCGTCCTCAGCAGTCAGGTTTGGGAGCCAGTGTTCTTTACATTGCCTGTTTCCCTCACATTTCAGAAACTATGGGTGCCTTTGAAAACACTTGATACTAGATGGTAACTGTTTATAACCAGGAGCCCTGTTGTTCAGATGAAAACATACAGAAGTCAATATAAAACAGGTAAAAGTATGGTGTTCTAGTTGAAGTTGAGAGGGAGTGCTTTGAGCACAGCTGTCTCTTCTCCAGCTGCCTCTAACAGAGTTCTTTGAAACTCTAGAATTCACAGAACAGCTTGCAAAACACTGATAATGCATTCTTCCCATTTTATAGGTGAGAAAATGGAGTCAGATCAAGTGATTCTCTCAAAGTGTATTAGTTAAATTTTACCCCTTTGCAATACTGGATAGAGTGCTATCAAAACAGTAAGGAAGAAGAGCATTGCTTTTTCTTGGTTCACCAAGTAAATGCTGTATCTGACATGTTAAGAGAATACAGAAATCCAAATCATGTTCACCATCTTCACATGGGAATTTTAGACACAACTGAAACAAATGGAGATTAGAACAGTAGTTAAATGGTTCACTTTGTGTTTCACAGGGAAAGAAACTTGGTGAGTGTAGCAGGCTTTGGGGAAGGTTTCATCAAGGAGCAAGACCATTGGACTTTGATGGATATCTGGGATTTAATTGAGGCAGAGAGGGTAGAGGGCATATCAATCACAAGGAGTCACTTAAGTTAGGACATGTAGGTAGAAATGAGACTGACCATTTCCAGGATGGTGAGGAGACCAGCCTGGCACAACTAGAGGGAAAATTTCTGGAGGTTGTAGGTAACTACTATATATGAGTAATAGGAATTAGTCCTGCCAATATACTGGAAAGGGCAAGCAGAGAGGCTATGAAGAATCTTTAAAGGCAAACAGAAAAAATTAGATTGGATGAGGTGGAACTTAGGAATCCGTTAAAGGTAGTAACCTAATGAAAACTGTTTAAGAAAGCAAATAGGCAGTCGGGTGAGAAAGGATGGATTAGAATAGAAAGGAACTTTTGTTAGGAAGATACTATTAAATTTTCCAATTTATAGGTAATTACTATGCCAATGGGGAAAACAGTAATTTTTGTTAAATAAGATTATTTTAATTCTTAAAAGGTCCGAGTGAAGCTGAAGAATTCCAGCTTGAGGTGAGTGGGCTACTAGGGGAGATGAACTGTCCATATCTTTCACTGACATCTGGGGATGTGACCAAGCGCCTTCTCATTCAGAAGAACTGCCTCCTTTTGCTCAGTAAGTTCATGGCTACTAGAATGTAGCTATTATTTTCTGTTTATGTTTTCCATGACTAATAAAACAGGTTTAAAGACTACTTTGTTTAAAATTTCTAACTAAGAAGCTAATGGTGGGTTCATGCACTGGTAGCAGTGTCCTTTTGTAATTGCTACTCTTTTACAGTTCAAATTCGGTGTGGTGCTCAGCCTGCTGTTCTTCACCTAACATGACCAAAAGTAGTGCTAGAAGGTTATCCAAGTGTGGCATCATCCAAACATCAGTGTTCTAGACCAGAAGCACACTAAAATCAACTAGGAAGATACTATGGAAATAATGAAGTGTGTTTTTTTTTTTTTTTTTTTTATAATTTGTGGACAGTAACCATTCCAGGCACAATAAATGGAAAATGTAATTATTTAAAGTATTTTGTATTGTTATTTCTTTGTGGCTGGGTAATTATTTGTGGATTTCAACTTTGTAAAGATGTCAAATTACAATGTAAGCATTTCTAGAATACTATTTGGACTGTTCCTGTACTCACTGATCAATTGGGAAGTAAATTTTTATGAAAAGTTATTTCCTTCTATGTTACTTTTTAAATACACTAACTACTATTTTTCTTTTCACCCTGAGAAACAGTAAGTAGACTCACAAAGTTTATTGCCTAAACCTCATTAGAATTGTTAGTAAACTTTCCAATAAATAACCACCAGTCATCTTAAACTCAGAATTTTTGTAGCATTCTGAGACACATTTAGATTGAGCTTTGGTTAAGTGAATGTTATAGTTCTTATTATGACAAACACAGTTCAGAGCATCTTTCAAATGTTTGTCTTTACAGTTTAACTTTGGCTTCTGAAAAATGATGCAACTCTAATTTCGAATGTTTTGTTTTTAAAAAAGCATGTGTTCGTAGCCATTATATTTAGGAACCAAGGTATTCTAAAATCACTTTAACTTCCCCTTTGTCAAATGATTGTTACTAGGTGGGTATAGGGGTGGTGGATGGGTGCATATCGTTAGATATTGCTTTAGATACTGATATTGCTGGCATGTAGTTCTTATACATGCATTCATTATCCTTCAAATTGTATAATTTCAATAACTGGCTCAGCCGCAGTATACTCACTGAATCTTCCTTTGTAGCACTGCTTATCCTTACCAATACCTGATATTTGGCACTTAGAATATGTTATCTTACATAGGAAGACAACAGCTGTGTGGAAAGCTCAGTAAGGACCCTGAATTAACTAATTCTTGCAGAGAGCTCAGAGTTTGGTCTTTCTGTTCCTGATACTTATACAAAACCACTTGGAATATAAGTATTTTATAAAAATGCCTTTAACTCTTTCCTGTTTCTTAAGCAGACTGTTCTGAACATTATTATTTTGGATTCAGGGTCATCATTATATTTTAATGTGCTGTTAACTCAAAAGCTCTTCAAGAATATACAACTGTTTGCTACTCAACTAAATGATTAAATCAACTAAAGCTTACTCTGCTTTTGGAATTCTTCATACATACATACACACTGCTCCCTTCCTTCTCTTTATCTTTGCTTCTGCTCTTTCCTCTTTCTGAATATTCCCCGGTTTGTATCCTCTCTCACGCTAGTACGCATTTATGTACATGTACTCATTCTCTTTTCACTCTGTATAAATATTTCTCGTCTTTCCAAGTATCAGTTGTCACATCTCAGTGCTATAATTTTACCTGCTTCTTGCAGCACCCTACCTTATTGAATTGAATCTTTTAATACATTGCGTCCTACACCTCATTAGAATTGTTAGTAAAACAGAATAGTGTATTCTCTAATAGTCTGTAGTGGCTGAAAAACTCTTAACATGTCAGGTTAAGAACTGTTGTAGCTGTTCATCGGCCTTTGTGGTTGTCAGGATATTAATATTTCCCTTAGGTATGTAAGTCTGATATTTTTGTATACATATATTCTTTATTTCTAATAAGATTGTCAGTAGAGATAATCTTTTTTTGTTGTGTTTTATATCTTCAGTGCCTTTTCTGATATTATGAACATACCAGTTACAGTTAATGCTTTTTGATGGTAATTGTGTTGGTAAACTAATTTTGTGAATGCCTGAGCTATGTTGTCCCAAATTTACAGACCAATTTATTAAATCATATATATGATTTTCTAGAGCAAGGGTTGGCAAACTTTTTCTTAAAGGGCCACATAGTATATATTTTCTGCTTTGCGGGCCATAAGGTCTCTGGCAACTACTTAACTCCACTGTTGTAGCATATAAGTGGCCATAGATGACATGTAAATGAATTTTAGAGTGTGCCCACATTCCACTAAAACCTTATTTGCAAAAACAGTTTATTATTTTCATGGCAGTGGGATTTTACTGTTTTGATCTTTTAACTCATGCAGTTTGCTATGCAGAACATGTTAAGATTCGATCAAACCCATTTAGGATGACCTTTCCAGAAACTTAGTTGTTTATTCTAGAATAGGATTTGGCAGCTTTTCAGAAACGGTCTGCTAAAATTATGACCCCTGTATTTCTCACATTACACCTTGGGTGTAGGAAATGAGATATTCAAGCTAATCATTCGCCTATACTTAATGTAGGGCTTAAGAGCCCAGAAAATGTCTTTTTCCGGCTCTCTTCCTAATATTGTCAGAAGGTTCTCACTTTTTCACATAACCTGAAATCCTATGATCCAAATGATTATTAAACATCTAAAAATATAAATGTCCTTTGGAAGGAAAAAGGAATAAGATTGAATATTTTTACCTTCAACTGATTTACCTGAAGCAGATTGCAGCCCTCATTATACCTGGCTGAAGTCAACAAACAAAGGAATGATACTGATATGAAAGGATTCTGCCTAGAAATGATTAGAAAGTTTGGGATTGTTTTTTCTTTTCCCCCAGGGGAGGGGGTGAGAATGAGGAATGTAGGAGGAAAGGGAATGTTAAGAAGAATATAGACGAAAGAGGGTATCGTGTGCCCTGCCAGAAGGTGACATTAGGCTACTGGAGAACATGTATGAAAAAGGGATGTTTGTAAATTTAGTACCTTCCCCCTTCTCTTGTAAGTGAAGCTTTGACTGCTTAAAAATACTCTTTTCACTCCAGTCTTAAACAGACTACTTGAGTGTTGGAAGGTAAGAGGGCAAGATAGTTACATCACTGGTGTGTATCAGTTGTGAGAAGTAAAATATAGATACATGTATATATATAACTTTTTAAACTGTTGCTGAAAATTAGCCACCTGCCATCTTTTGCCAATTTGTTAACAGATGCCAACCCATGTTCTGGAGGTTCCTTAATAGTGAAATGCAAGAATCAGATTTTAAGATGTGATCTACCTTGATCTTTTGGTTTCAAAAAAGAATTGCTTGCTTTTAAATCAGGCTTTAAACATATATTGGTTAAATACTGAATTACAGAACCAGTTTATGTGTTACATAATTTTCAGGTAAAAAAAAAAATGGTTTTCCTTTCTTGTTTTTATCCATTCTTGCAGCTTTATTACATATCATTAGGTCTATAGAGTTGTGACTCCAGACTTATGACTATTAATTGTAGCTGTATCTCATTTTGAAATCTTATTTTGTTTACTTCAGCATACCTCATCTCAGAACTAGAAGCTGCCAGAATGCTCTGTGTGAATACTCTTCCAAAAAAAGCTCAAGAAGGAGGCGGTAGTGAGGTCTTTCAAGAGTTGAAAGGCATATGTATTGCTCTAGGAATGTCCAAACCTCCAGCCAATATAACTATGTTCCAATTCTTCAGCGGGATTGAAAAAAAAGTAAGACCTTTAGTACCAGATTGTAGTGTATTAAAGGCATAGTCCTACAGTTGTTTGAAATGAAGCAAGTTAATTTCTCTTAATGGGAACCTAATGTACATTTTTTTAAGTGATTGTTACTAAATGAGTTTTGCCTTTTAAATCCTAGATACCTTCAAGAAAAATTGGTATTTTACTATTTTTTTAAAACATGTTTCTTTTTCAGAAAGGAACCTTTGCACCTTGATTTATAAACTAGAAATAATGTAAAGAAAATTAGAACTTAAGTTCATTTAAAACTTATTTTATCACTGAACTTCAATGCAATTAATTTTAAGGTCTTTATCATTAAATTTTACCACCATTCTCCCCATTGACTGGACAGAAAAGGATGTAAATGTTTTGGAATTTTAATCCAGTCACTTTAAGTCTTACATGTTTCATTTGACAAACTAGTTGTGTTAACTGCTAATATAATCTAGTACATGAAAATAAGTCAGAATTGTTTTTATACCACATATTTTCAAGTTAAGAGTCTTTATAGAATTGATTAGGAACAAGCAATTTCAATTAAAAAATTAATGAACAGAGGAGAATGATATTTATTATAGCAGAGTTATTCTCTATATGCATATCTGCTGGACTCTTAAGAATTGGTACATTTGCCTTGTGGGGTAGATGGACGCCATGATGCACAAATTTGGCTGAACTCTACCGGGGAGCAGCAGTGTATCCATAGTCCATATTTTTCTGTGTGTTCATTCATTCATTCAGCAAATACATATTGAGTGCCCACTGTTGTCAGGCACTGTTCTAGGTGCAGTGAAGGACTCATACTTCCATAGACACCAGAGGAGTGGGTCAAGTGAGTGTCTTTATCGTGTGGGTCTTGTACATTTCAAAACATCCTCCACCTTTGCCTCTGTCAGGAATCTTCTTTTGATGGCAGGATATGATGGGAGTTGGGAAGATGAGGAGGATGTGTTTTACCTTTAGATTTGTTTATTCATTCATTTATGTTTTTGTGTCAGTTAAAGGAAACATTAGCAAAAGTTCCACCTAATCATGTGGGAAAGCCTTTATTGAAGAAGCCAATGGGACCGGCCCACTGGGTGAGTAGTGAGCATCCTGAGTAAACTTTGTAAGGAGCCATCTACCTATCTCAGGATATTTATGTTTGTGCTTTGAAGTTATATTCTCTAATATGGTGGACATCCTTAGAATCGTTTTTGTAAGTCTTTAAGATTTATCGAAAATAATTTTATTTATGTAACGTTAAAAGTACTTCTTTCATAATTTGTAAAAAAATTTCACACAGCTGATTAAATTGAAGTTCAATATGATGCATGTTTCTAATTGCCAAATGGGTTGCCTTCAAGCCAAAAGCTTCACTGGGCTGAGCTCCACACAGTGAGTTATAGGAAAACTAAATGAGAATTTTGTACTTATATATGCTTTATTCTATTTTGAGATGACATTATTATGCCTGTCATTTCATTAGTTTATTATAACTTATTATTCTGTTTATTATATAACCTAAACCATTTTGTGCTGAGTGCTGGGCATTCAGTTGTGAATGAAGCAGTTTCTCCCCTTTTGGAATAGGGGGTCAAGCAGATTTAAATTCTAACTGGTCTTTTTAATTTTGTTTCAGGAAAAGATAGAAGCAATTAACCAAGCGGTGGCCAATGAATATGAAGTTCGGAGAAAGCTGCTAATAAAACGTTTGGATGTCACCGTCCAGTCTTTTGGCTGGTCTGACAGAGCTAAGGTACACATTAAATCACTGAAAAGAGCAGAGTATTTCTGGACATGATCTTTAAACATACTTAACCCAGCTTAGACATAGTGCAGACTATAAGAGAGATACGTAGGAGATACATATAGGGGTTTTTCTTTAGGGAATCACTGAGGAACCATTCAGCAATAGTGAAAACATTTATTTTTCAATTTTTTAATATTTTTCAGCAAAGCTATATGTTGTAAACCTTACTGGAAGTATCCATTTATGAGAGAAAAATAGAGTAGCTAAAAATTGCTAAAAATAATAAAATTTTAAATTGTTTACTGTACTTAAGCTAACAGTTTAACTTGCTAATTAAATGAATTAAATTTAAAATATTGATTTTGGAGGACCAAATATTGTGACCCATTTATAGAGAACTGGAGAATCCAGTAAGATTTCATTTTATTTCAGCTTAAGTAAGATAATCCAGGTAAAGGTCTTGGTCATTCCAACAGATATTTATTAAATTATCTACTATTTTATCAGTAAGTGATAATTAATTGGCACAATTGGTTAATTTGACCTTCTTAGAACCCTGAAATAGAACTAATTCCTTGAATTTGTGTGGAGATTGATCCAAAATGTTAGAAGTTCCCTTAATGGTGCATTCATTTGTAAAAGTAGATTTTTTCTGAACTTTAATTGACTGAGAAAATGTTTTTATTTAGTTCTCCCATTATCTTCCTAACACAATAAATGTTAGTTTCACCTAAAATCTTTAAACCATAGTATAGTCCTATTTAGCTGCTAAATTGATGGGGTAGATATTTATTGAACTACAATATCTCAGTGTTGGAAAAGGGTCTTAGAGATTAATCTTAACTCCCCTCATTTTGCAACTGAAAACAAATGGAGACCCAAATGAATGGAAGGTTTTGCCTGACATCTCACAGTGAGTCAGTAGTAACACAAGGAATAAATTGTTCTTTTTTGGGCCTGTTGTTGAGGAAATACCAGTCCTTTCTTAAAATATCTTTGATGCTAACAATCATTTCACTCTTGGCATAATACTGTACTTCAAAAACCTGCAACTTTCAGCTAGAAAAGCATGCAGTGATTGATGGATGTGCATTGACCCAAAGTATTAACACTGCGACTCTGGTCTTAACACTGCCGTTAGTGGACTCTACTTCTGGGGTTCTGATGCAGTATGTCTGAGCTTCTGTTTACTCTTTGAACTTTTGTTTCCTGTAATGAAATTTATGTATTTATATCTCACTTTGAAACTGTATTATAAAATCAGTTTTATTTGAAGCTTATAATGAAACTATTTTCTCAAACTTGTTTGTTTCTATTCACCTAAAGATTGATGGAGCCCTTACTGTAGGGACAATAGTGACCACAAGGAAATGAAACATAAGACATTCAGGAAACGTTGCCCAGACAAGCTAATCTCTTTAGCCTTTTAATTATTAAAGAAAAATTTTTTAAATAAAAAGTCATTTCCCACGATAGCTGTTTCATTTTTAGCCTTATCTTCTTTACATATATAATCGTAGTAAACATCTCTTTTTACACCTTTTCATATAATATAATTTAAACTTTTACCATCAATATTTGGGTACCTGCACATAACTAACAGGCTGAGCAAATTACGTTTTGTTCTTGTGCTGTTTTCCTATGTATTGTAGCTGTAGCTGTTGCTTCCAAAATTTAATAGGTAAGAATTTGTTGTTGTTTCCCCACATTTAGGTTACTTTCATTTGCATTTATTGACCCTGTATGGAAAACATGTTTTATACTTATTGGAACTTTATTTTATCTTGTGTAAACTTGCTCTTTATATCCTTTGTTCATTCACCTTTTGTGATCTTATGTTACAAATTCATTAAATGTACTTCTACTAAGTTGTTATAAAGTAGACTCTCTTTTTCTTATTTATAATAGAAATGCCTTCATTTTATCTGTTTAAAAGATACAGATAAAGTGAAGGCATTTGAGACCAATGGCATGGGAAACCTTTTTTGTTCCACAGTCTTAAAGGGAAGCCCCTTTATCTCCATACCCCCTTCTATCCCCTTTATCATTCCTTGTTGTATCAGCAGGTCCGACAGCTATACTCTAAGATAGTTCTTCACTAGATAGGAGCAGTGGTGAGTATGTAACTTTTTCTCTCTTTTGGAGCCTAGTAAATACTACCATCAAACATTTCGAAAATCTTTAACTTGTTTAGTATCAATGTTTCTGTGTCATCTTGAAAACCGACATTTGTCTTTGAACACTTTCTTTCAGAGTCAAACAGAAAAATTGGCGAAAGTTTACCAGCCAAAACGCTCAGTCTTATCTCCTAAAAGTACTATTTCTGTTGCCCACCTTTTGGCTGCAAGACAAGACTTGTCAAAGATCTTAAGGACGAGCAGTGGCTCTATAAGAGAAAAGACTGCCTGTGCCATCAATAAGGTGACAAGACTACCTTTAATTTTCTTTCAAACTCATTTGTGTTTTTAAAATAAAGTAATTTAAAATTTAAAATATCTTTCTTATCCCATAGGTGTTGATGGGCAGAGTTCCTGACAGAGGGGGCAGGCCCAATGAAATCGAACCTCCACCCCCAGAGATGCCACCATGGCAGAAAAGGCAAGATGGCCCTCAGCAGCCAGCAGGAGGACGAGGAGGCGGGAGAGGGGGCTATGAACATTCTTCATACGGAGGAGGACGAGGAGGTCATGAACAACAAGGAGGAGGGAGAGGTGGACGCGGCGGCTATGACCACGGTGGCCGCGGCGGAGGAAGAGGAAATAAGCACCAAGGAGGCTGGACAGATGGAGGGAGCGGGGGAGGGGGCGGCTACCAAGATGGCAGTTATCGCGATTCGGGTTTCCAGCCCAGTGGCTACCACGGTGGCCACAGTGGTGGCTATCAGGGCGGGGGTTACGGTGGCTTCCAGACATCTACATACACAGGAAGTGGATACCAGGGTGGTGGGTATCAGCAGGACAATAGATACCAAGATGGTGGGCATCACGGTGATCGAGGCGGGGCTCGTGGAGGAAGAGGGGGTCGTGGAGGCCGAGGTGGACGCGCTGGCCAAGGAGGAGGTTGGGGAGGAAGAGGGAGCCAGAATTACCATCAAGGGGGGCAGTTTGAACAGCACTTCCAGCATGGAGGTTACCAGTATAATCATTCTGGATTTGGACAGGGAAGACATTATACTAGTTGAGGCTACATAGAACCTTACATTTTGCTAGAGCTCAAGTAATAGAAACTTAGTTTCAGAATCCTGAATTCAGCATTGATTTTGAATTAATGTGAGACCACCGGTGACAGGCAGATTCCTGCTTGGCATAAGCATTTGTAGGTCTTCATACAATACTGTTCCTTTGTGTTTTTTTAATGGACTTACATAATGCTGTTTATTTGAGAAACACATACAATATCTCTCCTTTGTATGAAGAATTTCTTAAAAGGTAATTAAACTGCCTTCAACTGACCAGTAGACTAATTCCACAGTCAGAACATGAGTATTTTTCTGAAGAAATTACTTGAACAAGTAGTTTTCATGTTTTCAATGTGCAGTTTTGAAAAATAAGAATTCTTCTAGATTTTTTTAGATTTACAACTAGGAAACCTTCCTCATATTAACAATCCATTTATATGTGTTTTCCTTAAAGTATTCTAATGCCTATTTTCCAAGCACAGTTCTGCCCTGATTGGCTTTTTATTCAGAGAGGTTATGCAACATTAGCTTCATGATAGAACTTTAAGGTCAGTTCCTATTAAATGAGCTCTTCTGCAGATAGCACATTCAGTAGCCTTATCCTTTTGACAGAATACTGTACCATATGCTCAACTCTGAAAACCTTGAACACGGCCAAAATCCATAAAGATTATAAAAGCAGACTAAGTTGTGAACCTATAGTACATGTAGTCATTTAGTTAAGTTTAGCAATTCAAACTGACCTGCATCCATTCAAAACAAGTTCCTCTTTCAACTTTATTTTTACTTGAAATCTGCTAGAAGAAACAGCAAACTGAAATTTGTTTTATGCACGAGTTAATACCACTGGCTCAGCAGATACAAGTTGGTTTGCTTTGGGCAGGAGACTTTTTGTAATGAAAGAAATGCACTACCGAGTTAAGAGGACAGACTTTTGCTTAGAGCAGGAGGCCCTTTATTATTGCTGCAGAAAACAAAAGCCTGGCTGAGTTGATGTTTGACACTCACCTTTACTGAAATCTACATGACGCTTCTTGCTGGGTTTTTGTACACGTAAATATTGTCAAGCTGTGAAAGAAAACGGCTGGAGGTGTGCTTTGTGTGAAAGGTGAGCAATAAAGTATCTGTATGTTCTCTCTTTGGTTTGAGTTTTATTTTAGCCACTTTTTTAAAAATGATGAGTTTGAGCCAGCTCCAGGAGTTGGTGATGGACAGGGAAGCATGGCATGGTGCAGTCCACGGAGTCGCAAAGAGTCGGATACGACTGAGCAATTGAACTGAACAGATTCTGGACGCTTGCTTCAAGCTTATGAACTAAAGCCTTTGTTCCCCAAAGATTCTCAAGTGTTTCCTTGAAACATACAGTTTGTGGTAAAAGATAAAACCTTACCCTGAGTAAGTTGAAAAAGAGCTATTTCCGAATTTACCTTTTACTGTCACTTTATAGCTGGATGACTTCACTACTCATCCCTGACCACTAGGTGTAGCTGTTCCTACGCGGTATATCAGGCAAAGATCCTTTAATGGCCCTGATCTTTTAGAGGCCTTTTTTGTTTCTCCATTCTTAGAATGAAAGACATTTTGAATGAAGTGAATTCAAAATATAAATATATGTTTGTAAGAAAAAATAGTATTTCCTTTTCCTACTAAATTGGGCTTTCTAGAGTAAAGAATCAACTCATAACTTACCATTAAAAATATTCTATTTTTTTGTTGAGATAAGCACATTCTTTTGATTGCCTACACCATTTTAAAAAGCCTTGATCATTTTGTTAATTTTACCTGTTTATTAAACTTTTCAACTGGAATTTACCATTCTAAAGTGTTCAGATTTGAAGATAATTTAACATGCTTTTATTTATCATTAAATATTTTAAGTTCTATCTTGAAAGTTTTAAGTGTTTTGTCTCTGCTTTATGCTGTTAAATATAGGAATTTCCTGTTAGAAATAAAATTGTCAAGGTTTTATATCTTAAAATGGTATCTTAGAATGTATTAACATATACCTTAGTATTTGCTTTAATCTATTTCCTAACATCAGACTCCACAATGTACATAATGAACGTGTTTCATTCTTTAGACAAATAGAATTTTGATTTATTTTTATGGTTAATAGCTTACATTTCTTATGTCATTTTTATGTGATTACTTTTCATGTGAGCATATAAGAAAACAAATGATATATTTCTTGACAATGCACTCTACTTTCTGCTTCATATCAGAACTTTATTTTCAGATTATAACTCCATAAAAGAATTGTCTTTTAGTTTCTTTTCTTTGACATTTTAGTACTCTAGAAAGAGGATATTTCAAACCACTAGTTAGTTTTGTTATATTAAAGTTCTTAGGTTTATTTAGAGTGTTGATTTTACATACATTCTTAACCTTTATTTGTAGAAAATAATGACTTACTGGCATAAGGGATGTAGGAATTTCTTGGAGAAACAGTTTTGAGGAGGGAATTTTTGACGTGTGAAATCTTAAAATATATATATATATATATTTTGGCCACACTGCATAGCATGTGGGACCTTAGTTCCCCAACCAGGGATGTAACCCACCCCCTGCAGTGAAAGCGCTGAGCCTTAACTGCTGGACTGCCAGGGAAGTCTCAAAACACTGTTTCTTAATAGACTGAGACACACAGTACACTTTTGTTGGTGTTTTGTTTCCACCTCTACCAGGAGCTAGAACAGGATGTCAACATTTTCTGTGAAAATTACCAGAGATATGCCACTACAATTTCCATTTATTGCTCTAGGTCCAAACAGAGCTAGTGTCTGTTGGCTACCCCCAGAATATAGCACAATGGCATATTGATTATTTTAAATTAAGAAACTGCCAACAAAAGAGGGACACTGACCCTCCTTTCTGTCTCACAGAAAGCAAGAAATGAGTCTCTCATGTGAAACATACACTCCGTGCACCTAAAGATAGAAGGACACCCTACTTGGAGAAGATAGGCAATTCAGGTTGAGAAGCCCATATAAACAACCGTGTTACTTCTTTAATTTACTACCCCAAGCCCAAACTGTTCAGAGTTTTCACTAATTGAGTGCCCCAAACCTGAGTTTCTTTGTCCTATTAATTCCTTACAAAAAAAAAATTTTCTTTTATCTAAAACGTAAAAGCTGACTTCTTTGGCTGGGTTCCATTTCTGTGAGACCTCAGCATGCAGAAATTAAAACTTGTTTCTTTTTCTCATAGTAATCTGTCTTAGGTCAATTTTATTATTAGTCCGCAAGAACTTACGGAGGGTAGAGGTAGAAATTCCTTTCTTAACTCATCCAACTAGAATAGTTAAATAAATTCATGATGAGGGAAAGCATTTAAGTTTGTTTCTATGTGCAACTGATCTTTGAACAATGCAGGAGTTAGGGTTGCTGACCCTCTGCACTGTGCATTGAGCAGCAGATTGTAAGCACTGTTATTTATTGGGAAAAAATCCACATTTAAGTGCACCTGAACACAACTGAGCAACTTCACTTTCACTTTCCACTTTCATGCATTGGAGAAGGAAATGGCAACCCACTCCAGTATTCTTGCCTGGAGAATCCCAGGGACAGGAGAGCCTAGCGGGCTGCCATCTATGGGGTCGCACAGAGTCGGACACGACTGAAACGACTTAGCAGCAGCAGTGCTATTCAAACCTGCATACTTAGATGTTTTTCCACTGCCCGGGTCATTTACATTCTTATACTGAGATTTTTTTGGTTNAGGAGAGCCTAGCGGGCTGCCATCTATGGGGTCGCACAGAGTCGGACACGACTGAAACGACTTAGCAGCAGCAGTGCTATTCAAACCTGCATACTTAGATGTTTTTCCACTGCCCGGGTCATTTACATTCTTATACTGAGATTTTTTTGGTTGTGCCCATCCTACTATTTTGGACACTATTTGCCTGTGTTACACTATTTTGAAAATAGGTTTTTAATGTGTGTATACTACTTAACCATCTCCCCCTTTAGGTCCTGGATAGTATTTGATTCAAAAAAAAATTTTTAATAGGACTATTCAGTTTACCTAAATTTAAAAATACATTCATCACAGGGTATCTAATATTATATAAAGCTCTTTTCCCCCTACTTGTTTCTCTCATTTTCCACTAATATGATGGTAGTCACTAGAAATGCTATGTGTTGCTCAGTCAGTGCTACACATCCACATTTGTATAGGTTAATGAGATCCAAGGGTTCAGATCAGTGTTTAACCAGGTATGTATGTCAGTGTTGAAACTCTCCTTCACCTTGGGTGTTTTGAGTCACCTGCAAAATTGTGTTGCTAAAGATGTTGCATAAACTTAAAAGTTGGCATGAGAACTTCCATAATAAATCATTCATGGCCCACTAAATGTAAATGCAGAAGCCTAGGGTGCAAATGGAGAAGAAAAGAAATTTAACATATTTCCTAGGAATTTGAGGGAAAAGCTTAAGGGAAAAGTCTATGAAAATGACCAGTACCTGTTAAGTTACTATACTTTCCTCAATAAGAGAAGCCTGCACTTCAGTAAACACTTGAATGTTGCTCTATTCAGGCACATGTTGGGTATTTAAAGCACAAAGTTCAGAAAGTCCCTGCCTTGGAAAATGTCCAGAGGTAGAGCCAGAAATAGATGATTGTGTCATAAGATAAAAACTGAATATTGTACCAGGGTACTAGGCTAGCACAGTGTCAGAATTGCTCATGTGAGGTGGAAATTGCCTGGAGAAGTTGGGAAGTTTGCAGGGGTCAGGTTCTGGAGGGCTCTATATACTTTCCTAAGTAAATTGAACCTAATGTATGTGCCTTAGTATGCTGAGGCTTGTAACCTGGTCAGTTTTGGATTCTATATGATAATCTCTGGCTAAGAAGTAGAGAATCTATTTAAGGAGGGAGGAAAAGATTGGAATGAGGAGCTTAGAGCTTAAATTAATATAGCATAATAGAGCAAAAAGACAAATTCAGGAAATATTCAGGAGGTAAAATTATAGGATTTTTTTGTTTAAGAAATCAGTGTGACTAGTTTTTGTGTGTGTGTGCTATATTTTCTTTTTTTTAAATAATTTGTTCACTTTTAATTGAAGGTTCAGTAGAGACCAGTTGTGTGGTCTAGAAGACCAGTCACAAGTCGACTACACTAACATACACTACAGAAAAATTTGTTTCATTCTAACTAATCTTCCAATTATCAGAAATTTATTTAAATATTTCGAATGAAACAAGTGGAAAGTAAACCCTAACCTAAAGGGATGAGAAAGGGCTATTCGATAATCTTATTTACAATGACGATGATCTATAACAGTTTAATATCTTATATGCGTGTGCTGTATACTAAGTCATTTCAGTTGTGTCTGACTTTCTGCAGCCCTATGGACTGTAGCCTGCCAGGCTGCTCTGTCTATGGGATTCTCCAGGCAAGAACACGAGTGGGTTGCCATGCCCTTCTTCAGGGGATCTTCCTGACCCAGGGATTGAACCTGCATCTCTATGTCTCCTGCATTGGTAGGCAGGTTCTTTACCACTAGCACCACCTGAGAAGCCCTTGATATCTTGTAGGGCTGCTATCAGTTAACTTCTTATCCTGTTACTGAAGTGCTTACTATGGAAAAACAAAAGTGATTGAAAACATGTTTCCGCAGAGGCACTTTCTCTGTAACAGACTAGAGCTATGAATGTGTATATATTAAAATTCGAAAGCAGTGGCTGGTTGCAAAAAATACTTATTTAACGATTTATTTAGAACACCTAGAGGCAGGTAATCTGGATTCAGAACCTGGTACGCTAGCTCTGTGACTTTGAGCAAGTTATTTAATTTAGTTAAACCATACTGGGGTTCCCTAGTAGCTCAGCAGTAAAGAATCTGCCTGCCAATGCAGGGGACGCAGGTTCAATTCCTGGGTCGGGAAGATCCCCTGAAGGAAATATAAGGAGGAAAGAAAGGAAGGAAATGGTAACCCCCTCCATATTCTTGCCTGGGGAATCCTGTGGACAGAGGATTCTGGTGGGCTACAGTCCACGGGGTCACAAAGAGTAGGACATGACTTTGTAACTGAACATCACTAACAAACCGTAAATAATCTTCCAATCTGGAAAATCTGGATAGCAGTTCCCACCTGCATAGGACAAATATATGGTTTAAGTGTGATAATCTGTGTTAAGTGCCTACCATAGTGTATGGTACATAATAGGCATTCAGTGTTTAGCAGTTATCACTACAGAGGTAATTAATACTCCAGAATACCTTCAACAGAACCTAAGAGATTATATCTCTTTTCTCTTCCTGTTTAATTTTGAAACAAATATTGCAAAGAAGTACCTAGCATTCTCTCTTTTCTACAACTTCAAAACAGCCTAAAATATCCCAATTGCCTGCACATAGAGAGTCTATGATGGACAGTCACTATGCATCCTTTTGCTTTTTAGGTTTTTGTTCTTTTTTTGGTCTGACATGAGAATTCTTTTCCAGTGTATTTAGTGTGTGTTTAGAACAGCCTTGTAACAGCATCATCAAGGAAAACCAAGGGAATGAGTTGAAGATTAGGAGACTCATTGCTCATTGGCTCATGTTACAGAATTATTTTTATATCTCTTTTGAGTGTTCCCTCTAGGTGAGCATCTTTTTTTTTTTTCATCAAAAGTCAGTCTAAAGAAGGTAAGTTGATGTCTGTGATTTAGCATAATGTTTTTCCAAAATGGAATAAGCAAGAAAACATAGTCATTGCAAGGGATATGCTGCTTGAACGGATTGCTTTAGGCAAAAGAATAAATTTAAAATCCTCATTTTTCACAAGTATTCTTTCCTAAAATGAGCTGAGAAAATGTTTTCCCTCTTTGCAAAAATAAAAAATTCCAAAATACATCCCACATCTTCCTCTTATGAATTGACCCATCTAGAGACACGGTTCAGAGCAACCAAAAGAGTACTGGTTAATCATATGGATTCTTTTAAATATAGAAATGGACTATTTTACATAATCTATTGAGACACATTGGAGTAAAACTCATGGGAAAAATGTTAAGTGACTTTCAGGGGTCTTTATGCCTTAAATAAGATAGAACCGATTTAATCAAATCGTCATGAGATATGATATCAATATTCATTTTATTTTACAGAAAACAATAAACATTTAAACTTATGATAAAACATATATAAACTTAAAAATGTGCAGATGATCAGAAAGGCTTAAATTGGTAAACTAATTTCTGACTGATAAATGTCTTCATGTGTGTTTGAGAAATAATTCATTTCTAATGCATTGTCCTGAACCAAAGAAATCTCTCCTTATATATCATATACCAGACCAGCCCCTATTTGAAAATATAAGCTCCAGTTTAAATTGGAGTGTATAGAACACCACCTTTAAAGTCATTTTAGCCATGGAAAAAATAAGGATAATAGTGTGATATACTGGAAAGAGAACCATATTAGGAGCTGGAAAAACTGGTTCTTGTCTCAATTCTGCTAATACCTAATTCTATCATTTTCTGTTTCGTTAAGTGATTATTAAAAGCATAACTATGCATTCTTCTGTAGTCATTCTTAGGAATTTGTTGCAAAGGGGCGCTTGTCACTGTTCACCTTGCCTCGATTTGTTCCTGTGTGACACAGACCCTAAAGAAGGTTAGTCCATGCTCCTGTGCTGTCACTAAGTCTTGCCTGACTTTTTGTGACCTCATGGACTGTAGCCTGCCAGGCTTCTGGGTCCATGGGATTTCCCAGCAAGAATACTGGAGTGGATTGCCATTTCCTTCTCCAGGGGATCTTCCTGACCCTGGGATGGAAACTGCATCTCCTGCATTGCAGGCAGTTTCTTTACCACTGAGCCACCAGGGAAGCCCAAGGAGGGTCTGTGCCATTCTTTTATTATGATTATTTAATTTTTGAATAGCTAGTAACATGGATCAAAATTTAAAATGTAGGAAAAAGTTATTCAAAGAAATCTCACTTTTGCCTCTCAGCCACATGGTTCACAGACATCTAATTTGTTAGGGGTGCGTGCATTCATGTGCTCTCTTTCAGAGATATTTAAACATAAAGAGATTAAATTTATTCTTTCCCCTCATTTATATACAAATAATGGCTGCAATACATACCACTTTTCACTTTGATTTTTATTGAATATTTATTTTGGAGACCATTATCACTTCATAGCTTTTTTTTTTTTTTTTTACATCTAAATGGTATTACACTATGTGGATATAGCCATTTATTTAACCGAAGCTTTATTAATGGATACTGGATCATTTCCAGTTGTTTCCCATTCCAAACAATGCTGTTGTGAAAAACATGCTCACTTTGTATTTCTCTTATGTGCAAGTGTATCTGGAGAGGTCATAAGTAACAGCCTGGATTCTGAAGACATGCTGCTGGGATTTGAAGCCTGGCTGCTCCATTTAGTAGCTGTCCCTCCTTGAGCCTGTGATGTAACTTCTCTGTGCCTCACGTTTCTGTAAGAGCTCAGGATATTGAAAAGATTCAAAGAATCCCTTTATATAAACTACTTGAGTGAGTGCCTGGCATACAGTAAACGCTGTGTTGGTTGCTGCTGCTACTGTTATTGGTATTACTATCACCATTCTTTTTAGGGTAAGTTCCCAGACATGGAACTACTAAGTCAAAAAGAAAATACAGTTCTAATTTTGAAGGGTATTGCCAAAATAGTCTTCAATCAAGATTCTACAAATTATTACCAGCAATGATGTGTGAACAGAATGTTTATCCACATTAATGTCCAGAAAGTATTTAAAAATTTTGAATCTGATGAGTGAAAACTATATTGCATAGTAGTAAAATGAGTTATTGCACAGTAGTTTAAAAACTTTTAAAAAGTTGTATTTCTTTTTTGTGAGGAGGGTAATACAGTTTTATGAGTCCTTTGGATTTCTTTTGGTATGACTTACCTGCTCAGTTCTTTTGCCCATTTTATTTGAAACCAGGATGNCATAGTAGTAAAATGAGTTATTGCACAGTAGTTTAAAAACTTTTAAAAAGTTGTATTTCTTTTTTGTGAGGAGGGTAATACAGTTTTATGAGTCCTTTGGATTTCTTTTGGTATGACTTACCTGCTCAGTTCTTTTGCCCATTTTATTTGAAACCAGGATGTTGAATTTGTTGTATGAATTTGTAGCTCTTTATATCAAATAAACTGTGTGTTAGTGGTATGACTTACAAATATTCTGAAACATTTTTTAAATTTATCTTTTGAAAACTTTGCTGGGAACAGCCACTCAGATTTATTTATTTTTTACATAGCTGATTTTTATGTCTTCTCTTTTATGATTTCTGGATACTGTCATGTTTAAAAAGACATTCACTATCCAAGATAACAATTTAAAATAATCATTCCATAGTTTACATTCCATACTTTATAATCATTCCATAGTTACATGTTTGATTTTTTTCCATTTAAATCTTTAATTAATTTGGAAATTATTGTGATAGAAGTTTTCAGCTATCAATCCAAATTTAAGGTTGCTACCCAGTTGGCTCAAAATATTTTACCGAGTAATATCTGTTTTTGAAATGATATGAGATGGCCACTTTATTGTATACTTAATTACTGTATTATCTCTCCTGTTTCAGACTTCTTAGTCCATTTCTATGGATTCATACCCTTTTAATAAACTGTTTATGTTTTAATATCTGACATGGCTAATTAATACTCATTGCTTCTTTTCACATACTTCCTAACTATTTATGTACATGTTTTTCCTCCTGTAAACTTTAAAGTCAATTTGCTAACACACACACACACACACACACACACACACACACACACAAATTCTCTTGATGTTTTTTGGAGTTTACAGTAAAGAATTCAAAGGTTCACTTGAAGAAAACTGAAATCTTCACGATGTTTCCTTCCTCTCCAGGAACTTGGTACCTTTCCGTGAATTCAATCTTGTTTTGTGTCTATCAAGAGCATTTTAAAGCTTTAGTTCAGTTCAGTCGCTCAGTCGTGTCCAACTCTTTGCGACCCCATGAATCGCAGCACGCCAGGCCTCTCTGTCCATCACCAACTCCCAGAGTTCACTCAGACTCACGTCCATCGAGTCCATGATGCCATCCAGCCATCTCATCCTCGGTCATCCCCTTCTCCTCCAGCCCCCAATCCCTCCTAGCAACAGGGTCTTTTCCAATGAGTCAACTCTTCTCATGAGATGGCCCAAGTACTGGAGTTTCAGCTTCAGCATTAATCCTTCCAATGAACACCCAGGGCTGATCTCCTTCAGGACGGACTGGTTGGATCTCCTTGCAGTCCAAGGGACTCTCAAGAGTCATCTCCAACACCACAGTTCAAAAGCNCTTCTCTTCTTTTCACAGCTATTTGTAAGGACTCCCCAGACAGCCGTTTTGCTTTTTTGCATTTCTTTTCCATGGGGATGGTCTTGATCCCTGTCTCCTATACAATGTCACGAACCTCAGATATACCAGATATTAATTCAATATTGAGTATTTATGAACCTAAAATGTATTCTGGCCAATGTCTTATATGTTTGAGTATTTATGTAAGTGCTTAATTTCCTTTAAACTAATTAAATAGAACTCTTTTACAAATTAACTTTGGCAGTGCCACACATCTATTATACACATACAAACAGACAAACACAGGAACCCTAAAGCTCCCATTCCAAATATTCAGTCATGAATCAGGTACAGCAATGTAAAGCCTATCAGTTACAAAAGAGATTGTATTCAAATTGGGTTTCTGGCAGATGTGAGAAATCAAGCTAACTTGTCTAGATGGCAATACCCTTTTTAAATAATATTTATGGAAAAGACACTTCTATTCATGGATTTTTTGATTTTAGGAGCCAGCTGGAACCTTTCTCTTCTTCTTGGGNATTGAGTTTCTGGCAGATGTGAGAAATCAAGCTAACTTGTCTAGATGGCAATACCCTTTTTAAATAATATTTATGGAAAAGACACTTCTATTCATGGATTTTTTGATTTTAGGAGCCAGCTGGAACCTTTCTCTTCTTCTTGGGATGTCCCACTCTTGGACAAGAACAGACAGGTTTTTTTCCTTTGTGTTTTTTTTTCCCTGGTCCTTTCCTCCATTTTATCACAAAATTTCTTTGGCTGTAAATGGAGAAACAATACCAAACAAAATGAAAAACCCAATTACAAACACAAAATCCTAAATAAACCCTCAAGTTTGGTCTTGGGGTTTTACAAATACCAACAACACAATAGACCATATATAACATAATTAATACAAGAAAGGTCACAGTACTTGGGGCACAGGGCCCCAAGATAACCCTGCCTAAACCCCTTGTGGAGATCCCAACAGGTACTATGGCCACACATTGTTGCAATAAAATATCATCCTCCTCCCACTCATGCATTTGTCTCATTCAAAATAAGCCTCAGAAGACTTGCTTTAGGGGTAGTTGAAACTTGTTGATCATTTAACATTCTCCATTTTTAAAGACAGGAAATTTAAGACAAGCAAAATACATAATATACACACAAATGCATCCAAAGAAACAAATGAACCAGTTCATGAATCAGGTAAATAAGTCCAACCACTCTTGCCTCTCTCCAAAAGGGTACCCTACTCAAATACAAAATAAATTGACTCTTCCAGAGAAAAAGCCCTAGAGAGGAAATAAAGGCCCGACTGTTCACACCAGGATGACTTACCATACTGTATGGATCCCACTGGCTCCCAAATGTTGATTACTTGCTCTGACTGCCAAACACTGGGGCAGCCGGTGCTACCTCAGGGAAATTCAAAGGGAAGATCCTCAGGATGAGGGATGCCAGCACCTGCTAGGGCCTTACCTGAAAATTCCCCAACCAGGGCTGGCTAGCCATGAGCAACAAGGCTTTTGATTGACTACAACAAAATTTGTTACCAAGTTCAAGTTTATACTGCTTGCTGCACGACAGGCCAATAAATCAAAAGATAAGTTTTTGGAGCAAGGAGTGGCGGCTTTATTCAGAAAGCTAGCAGTCTGAGAAAATGGTGGACTCATGTCCCAGAGAACTATCTTGCCTGAGTTAGAATTCAGGCTTCTTTTATATTAAAAGGAGAAAAAGTAAGGTCAAACATTTCCTGGTTCCGGTCAGCCTCCTAAAGGGATGTTAATTTCTTCCTGCCTGTAGTCATTCACAGGTGGGCCTGGTCAGGTTGTTTCCTGTGAGCTAAACAAAGGTATTTTAGCTTAATGCTCATTACCTGGGAGGCAAGTTTCCCAGAGATGCACCATTATATATAATTTAAGCTTATCGGCAACATCCCTGGCTTCCCTGGTGGCTCAGAGGTTAAAACATCTGCCTGGAATGCAGGAGACCCGGGTCCGATCCCTGGGTTGGGAAGATCCCCTGGAGAAGGAAATGGCAACCCACTCCAGTACTCTTGCCTGGAGAATCCCATGGAAGGAGGAGCCTGGTGGGCTACAAACAGCCCACGGGATCGCAAAGAGTCAGACACGACTGAACAACTTCACTCTCACTTTCTAATAGAATACAACGGTTCTTGCCTATTACATAACGCTCTACCTAATATAACAATTGTTAACATCCTGCCACATTTGCTTTATCACTCTACAGAAAAAGCTTTCTTTTACTGAACCATTTCAAAGTAGATTGCAGATATTGATATTTCATCCCTTACTACTTCAGTAGGTATCTCCTAAAAATAGGCATTCTCCTGCTGCTGTTGCTGCTGCTGCAAAGTCACTTCAGTTGTGTCTGACTTTGTGCAACCCCGTAGATGGCAGCCCATCAGGCTCCCCCATCCCTGGGATTCTCCAGGCAATAACACTGGAGTGGGTTGCCATTGCCTTCTCTAATGCATGAAAGTGAAAATTGAAAGTGAAGTCACTCAGTTGTGTCTGACTCTTCCCAACCCTGTGGACTGCAGCCTACCAGGCTCCTCCGCCCATGGGATTTTCCAGGCAAACTGGAGAGGGTTGCCACTGCCTTCTCCAAGACATTCTCCTACATAACCATAAATCTCATTCATTCCATATGTCA
This sequence comes from Neotragus pygmaeus, assembly GCA_006410875.1. NCBI lineage: Eukaryota > Metazoa > Chordata > Mammalia > Artiodactyla > Bovidae > Neotragus > Neotragus pygmaeus. Next base: position 1,469,788 of record SJYV01028985.1, on the reverse strand, counting down.
TTTAATTCCCCAAATTTAAATATTTAAATATATTGCCTTCCCCAAAATGTCTGCTTTATTTATTTTTTGGTCCATAATCCAATAAAGGTTTACAACACTTCAATTTGTTGTTGGGTTTTGGTCGAGCCATAACTGCTCCATCTCTCCTTTTACTTTTTTTTTTTTAAGCCATTTTATTTTTGAAGCATTAGGGTCCGCTGCTTTATGGAATGCCCCATGTGATGCTTTCCTTATGCTATTTTGTGTAAACTGCAAGTCACTTAGATTCTGAATAGATGTGAATTCCAACATGGTTGCCATTAACCTCTTAAGAAGAGAATAAATATTTTTGTTCAAGGTCTGAGTACTCTCTAAACTTCAGCAAGCAAGCTTTGGATGAAGCATGGAGGAAGCAGTTTTCTGATGAACCTTAAATTCAAGTAGTTTCCTATCATTACCACCTTCAGTAGTTATGGAATACATTGCAGATGTCAAATAAATGGGATACTTTTTATTTAAAAAGTTAAGTTTTATTTTCCTTTTGTATCCCTGTAGTAAAATAAATTCTTTCAAAAGGTCAACCTCTTAAGCACCTTTATACTTTGATCTTTTTCTCTAAGCTTATTTACATTTTACCCATTTGGTTTGATAATCTCATCTATCTATTTTCAAACAACAGGGTGAGAATAACCAATGCTAGAAAACAGAACAGAGCTGACCCTATACATACACAGTGCCAGGAATAAAAAATAAAACCCTGTGAATATTTGTTTAATTCTTTGACACAAAATTTAGTTAAAAGTTGGATTTAGAGCCTCCAAAGAACAGAGTCATGTAAGTATGTAGTCTGAAGACAAGTTTAGAAAAGAACCCTATTTGACTATAAAATAATATTCTTATAAGTACAAGTACTTATATATAAAGTACAAGTACTTTATATTCTACAAAGTACTTTTACATGTATTATTAGACTTGATCTTTAAAACTCTGTAAGGTAGAAGGCTTTCCCCATAGGCTTAGGGGTACAGAATCCACCTGCAATGCAGGAAACAAGGGTTTGATCCCTGGGTTAGGAAGATCCCCTGGAGGAGGAAATGGCAACCCACTCCAGTATTCTTGCCTGGAAAATCCCATGGACAGAGGAGCCTAGAGGGCTACAGTCCATGGAGTCACAGAGTTGGACATGACTGAGCAACTGAACATACATACACACAGCAAGTTGAATAAGGTAGTGAAATCTCTCCTTTTCAAATGTGAAAACTGAGGCTCAAAGATATGTACATAACTTGCCCAGGATCTCATGACTACAACTGGCAGAGATGGGATTTAAATGTGGCTGTGGATTGCACGCCGAAAGTGTGCTGTGGGAATCTCATTTGACTGAATTTACCTCCTCGGTCCAAAAATCCAGATATTTATCTTCAGGATGCTTAAACTTCCTGCCATCAGTACCAGTTTGGCAATTCCTTCTGTAGGTGTCCTGCTTTCATTGTCAAATAACAAACTTCTTTGATTTTTGGAGACTCTGTTACCATGGAAATCTGGGGACATTATTACTTCAGGAAACAGTCACTCCACATAAAGTGTTCAAAATATCAATTAGGATCACTCTTGTTTAGACAGATCTGGAAAAGCATCAATCCAGTTTGCATACCTTTCAGTGAAGAATCAGTTGCTGTATTTAATATTTCTTCTGTGTGTGTTTGCTCAAGCATGTCCCACTCTTTGGGCTGTACCCTCCAGGCTCCTCTGTCCATGGGATTTTTCAGCAAGAATACCGGAGTGAGTTGCCGTTTCCTCCTTCAGGGAATCTTCTTGACCCAGGGATCAAACCTGTGTCTCCTATGTCTCCTGCACTGCAGGTAGATTCTTTACCTGCTAAGCCATCAAGGAAGCCCACTGGTATCTAACAATACTCACTGGTTTTGTTTTTGTTTTTGCCACACGGCTTGAGTGGTCTCAGTTCCCAACCAGGGACTGAACTTGGGCCATGGAAGCAGTGAAAGTGCTGAATCCTAACCACTAGCCAAGTATATATATAAACACACATATACAAAATAATTTATATACATATAAACACACAAATATGCTTGTTTTAATTTTTTTGGTTTGTTTTTACTCCAGTTTCATTTAGTATTTTTTGTCACAGGAAGGCTGATCATATAAAACTTTCTGTATATTTGAAATCTCAAAAATAACCCAAACTAAATGGCAAGTGAAATAACTGCTTTGAGATGAAAAATAAGTTTTAATAGTCCTTAACAACAACACAAGACATACACACAAGAAAGTTTTCTTGTATTTAAATTGCCATTTTCTGTTATTAATTTTGATAACATGTATTTCATTGCATTTATGAATAGGAATAGAGAGTACATGTACATAGAACCAGTGCTGAGAATGGTTGTTTGCTTTCTGAGGTGCTTGCAAATGGTGAGTTCTTCTATTTTCTAGTTTAATCACAACCCTTCACCTAATAACTTTATTTAATTTGCATTATTTTTGCGAACTGATCTCTGGACCTGTTTGGCCTAATTAAGTCAGTTCTAGTGAATTTGAAACAGTATTTTAGAGGGTCAGCTTGCCTTAATACGCACAGACTCTCATCTCCAAGGGGAGAGATGAAGAGGGGCTCCTCTTTGTTCATTAACAGAGGACCTGCCCAGAGCAGGTACTCAACAAGTGTTTGCTGAACAGGACTGTCCTCATTTACCTAATGGAAAGTGAGAAGAAAGTTCAGTTCAGTTCAGTTCAGTCGCTCAGTCGTGTCCGACTCTTTGCGACCCCATGAATCGCAGCACGCCAGGCCTCCCTGTCCATCACCATCTCCCAGAGTTCACTCAGACTCATGTCCATCGAGTCCGTGATGCCATCCAGCCATCTCATCCTCTGTCGTCCCCTTCTCCTCCTGCCCCCAATCCCTCCCAGCATCAGAGTCTTTTCCAATGAGTCAACTCTTCTCATGAGGTGGCCAAAGTACTGGAGTTTCAGCTTNCTCAGTTTTCTTCACAGTCCAACTCTCACATCCATACATGACCACAGGAAAAACCATAGCCTTGACTAGACAGACCTTAGTCGGCAAAGTAATGTCTCTGCTTTTGAATATGCTATCTAGGTTGGTCATAACTTTTCTTCCAAGGAGTAAGCGTCTTTTAATTTCATCTCTTTATTCAGTGCAGCTTAATTTGCTGTTCGGGTATCTACTTAGACTTTACCTGTTTTAAGAAACCAACCTGGAGCTTTCCATCCTAGTTATAACCTAAGACTTTGCTAGATGTCTTTTAATACCTTGAACTTACTTATTAAATATGTATCTTACTATTTGAATTAATGATTTAATGACCTTTTAGCTTACAACTCTATTATAACATAGAGCTATTTAATAAGCCTCATCTGCTTCTTTTGACATTTATGTGTCCAGATGGGACAACAATCACTAACCCAAAGGAACAAGTAAATTATACTCAGATTGTATTACAGTGTCAAATGATGCACTCATGGCAATTAATACCCCTTGCTCCACATTAATCTGATAGATGCTGGATTATTAGATACAGTAATTCCTCATTATGGTAGTACTAAAAACTTTGCATTTTATTCATCTCGTGACTCTGGTATCTTACAGAATGTAGTTTAAGACTATATATAAAAGATTTTTAAAAGTAGATTTCATCCTGAAGAACCCTTACATTTTATTTCATTGTAGCATTTTCATATGTACTACAGTACATATTTTCAATCAAAGGGAAAATGTAGCATTTCTCTTTTCTCCTGTTTTTATAGTTAGTCTTTGTTATGGTTCATTCAGGCTGAAATCAAGTTTGCCAACATTTAGAAGTTTGTTGATTTTTCTTTTCTTTTTATTCACAAAGTACTCAAATATTTTCTAAAAATTCAATTTTGATTCTAAGCATTTAAAGCAAGATGGTTTGATTTTTTTTNAAATCCCAGGGCCAATCTCCTTCAGAATGGACTGGTTGGATCTCCTTGCAGTCCAAGGGACTCTCAAGAGTCTTCTCCAACACCACAGTTCAAAAGCATCAATTCTTCGGCGCTCAGCTTTCTTCACAGTCCAACTCTCACATCCATACATGACCACAGGAAAAACCATAGCCTTGACTAGACGGACCTTAGTCGGCAAAGTAATGTCTCTGCTTTTGAATATACTATCTAGGTTGGTCTTAACTTTTCTTTCAAGGAGTAAGCGTCTTTTAATTTCATGGCTGCAGTCACCATCTGTAGTGATTTTGGAGCCCAAAAAAATAAAGTCTGACACTGTTTCCACTGTTTCCCCATCTATCTCTCATGAAGTGATGGGATCAAATGCCATGATCTTCGTTTGTGAATGTTGAGCTTTAAGCTAACTTTTTCGCTCTCCTCTTTCACTTTCATCAAGAGGCTTTTTAGCTCCTCTTCATTTCTTTACTGAAGCGACTGCCCCCAAAGAAATTCAGACTTTCATGGATTGCTCCCAGATGCAGACCAGTGTGCCTCTGTGGATCTAGTTTCTGACTGATCACTTGGTAGCAGGTCATTCTCCTCACCCCTAGGCTCAAACCCATCCCGATTTTTCAATATCTTGAACCAAGTGCTTTCTTCTAATTCATCATGTAAGAAACAGACCCGTGTCTAGTAATGCTGAGTCAAAGGAAGATATTCAAAATACTGATACTTTAAAAGTTTAAATGAAATGGTAATCAGAGGCAGTTTGTGGTGATTTGCTTTCTACATCTCTTTATTTTTTTTAACCATAGATGGCAATTTCTTAGGAAGAACATGTCAGCTGTCTTTCACAACCAAAAAAATGTTAAAAATATTTCAGTATGTGGTTGGAGGGATGGTTTGTTTTTCTCCTTAATTTTATTCCTGAAAACTTGAATTGATTTTTTAAATTGCTATTGATACTTATGGAGAAGGCACTGGCACCCCACTCCAGTACTCTTGCCTGGAAAATCCCATGGACAAAGGAGCCTGGCAGGCTGCAGTCCATGGGGTCGCTGGCAGCTGGACATGACTGAGCGACTTCATTTTCACTTTTCACTTTCATGCACTGGAGAAGGAAATGGCAACCCCCTCCAGTATTCTTGCCTAGAGAATCCCAGGGACTGGGGAGCCTGTTGGGCTACCGTCTATGGGGTCACACAAAGTCGGACACAACTGAAGCAACTTAGCAATAGCAATCTTAGGAAAGATGACTAAACCTAGTCAGATGGGACAAGTATTTAGTGAATTTTTCCCCATGGCAATTATAAACATTAGGAGAGTTTTCATGGATGTATCATGGCTACCTAGTGATGCAGAACTGGTAAGACATATGATTATAAAAATGTGGTTTGTTGCACATTGTATGGTAAGAACAATATAAACAGCTTCTCCTTGCAATAGATCATTATTAGAAGAACCACTGCATTCCAAGCCTAGAAGAGCTTCCTTGTCTCTCAAGAAAATGTTAAGTCCTGGTCCCGTCCAAAAAGCACCCAAAGAGACCATTAAATTGATTCCTCATTAAACACCCCCCTCAGAAGTTTATAAAAACACTGAAGTAACATTCTCACAGAAAAGTAGTCTGAGTTTAGAGAATGAATATCAAGTACATGTCCAAAAGCTTCCATTTCACCCATATACAAATGGCTCTAGAGAAAGGAGAGTAAATCACCAACTACAGAACACATCCCTCTGTGGCACCTCACTAGGAGCAGGGGAAGAGGAAATAAATAGTTCATAGGGTAAGTCCTCTGGCCCATAGTTCAGTCATAGATCCCACAGTGACACAAGCCAGTAAATGTCCAGGTATCTTTTCAGATAACTTCCTGAGCGTTGGAGTGTTCTTCAGAGTTTCTTATCTTGCTCCTTCCAAATGCCAACACAATTGCCTTCAGTGTCCTCAGCTGAAGTCAGCCATCCTGCAATATGAATCAGAACCTGTTGTACCACGGGATCTCTCTTGGTAAAATAAAACTATCCCCAGAAAGCAATTTATCAGATAATTTTGAGGGAACATCACAAGTGACCAGTATTTTGTGTTCTCAAGATTTAGAAAGAATTAAAAGATCATGTAGTACACCCAGCACATGGTGTAAATGTTCTTAAATTAGATTGTAGTGGTGGTTGTGCAACTCTGTGAATATACGAAAACCCACTGAATTGTATACTTTAGATGGGGAAATGTTATAGTACATAAATTATATCTCAATAAAGCTGTTTTAAAAGTTATTGCTATAAGAGGGAAACAATGGCTCAGCAGGAACTTACAATAAACTTCATGTGACTGACGATCAAGTGTGGCATCCTTACTGTCTTCAATGAGGAAGGAATTTTGGTTAAAGGTCATTGACATTTTTCTCATCGTAGATAAATATGGAGACTGTGCTGAGATCTGATGACAAGTGGAATGTGGAGGTCCAATCATAAGAATAAAGTGCATCAGCTTGATCCAGTAGGATCTCTGCCTAAACTGATATTCTGTTTATGATTCAGTAGGGAGGCAATGGCTGCTTTCCATGACATTGCTTTAAACTTAGGAATATGACACCAATTTCCTCAAATCCTTTTCTTAATACACTATAGACTGTTGACTAATAAATTTATCTAAGTCCATCTTGAATCAAATTACATTTTCAGTTTGTTGTAACACATTCCATATGCTTCCCAATTTGCTTTGGATGATTTGAGCATCATTTTTGTGGGGAGGCAAAGACTCATAGAATCTCATAGAATCCTGAAGCCCTCACACCTCTGATATTTACCACCCTCTCCACCATGATGCTGTCAAAAGCCTTTTTTTTAAGTAGGGGCAAGAGTTTCCAATTCTCCTCTGTCTGCAAACTTTTTTGCTTCCACTGCCTTCTCTGAGTTTGTGCCCTGATTTTAGTTGGAAAACTAAGCTGGTGGGTATAGTGTACTGATATGTTGGATACACACAAGGGTCCCTGGACATCATATCAGTACACAGACAAGAAAGTCTTCACTGAGTTTAGAACCCACTAAGTTCAGGTGTGTTTTTGTTTGTTTTTTTTTAAGATTTTTTTTTTTTTAATGCAGGCCATTTTTAAAGCTTATGTTGAATTTGTTACAATATTGTTTCCATTTTATGTTTGTTTTTTTGGCCAAGAGGCATGTGGGATCTTACCTCCCCTACCAAGGATCAAACCCACATTCCCTGCATTGGAAGGTGAAATTCTAACCACTGGACCACCAGGAAGTCCCTTGGTTCAGTTTTATACATGATGAAACTGAGGTCCAAGGACCATTTGTCCAGAGTCACATAATTAGCCAACAGCAAGACTAAAAGTGACATGTCTTTAAAAAAAAAACAAAAGTGATATATCTTCATTCCCAACCACTCTGCTTTCAAAACTACCAGGGTGCCTTGTGGATTCACTATAACGCTCATCTCAGTCCCTTTCTGCTTCCCTCTTCTGATTTTCTTTGTGGTTTGACCAGCACTGACCTCACCATCCTGTTTGGTCTCACCCATGTCTGCTTCATCCTGATCAGGTTCGAATGTGGTGCCTCGGTCAACAACATCCACACCAGCCTGCACCCTGGGCTTCTCATTTTCCCACTTGGCAAAGCCTTTGTCCTTTGCAGCTTTGTCATGGAACTTGGACTTCATTTTCGGGAAAGTATGGGACCCTGAGTCCCCCCAACCAGCCTCTGACCACACAGGCTCGGTCTGGGTGGCCTGGCTGGTGGTGGCCCGCTGCAGCCGCACAGAGATCTTGCCGGAGGAGCCTGTGACCAGTGTGATAGCTCTGCTGTCCAGGTCTCGGTGTCCAGCAGTGACCCCAGGGAACTCGAACACCTCATCCTGCACTGGAAGGGGAAAGCTTACTGTGATTATTTTGATTATTTGACATCCAACTGCTTCATAGCAAACGGTCAAAGTGGTTGCACACAACAGGAGTCCGAAGGGCAAGGTCCTAGAGGAACAGATCAGAGGCGGAGTGAAACTGGCCTCAGGTTATTGAGACTTGAAAGCAGAGAGAGTGTGCAGGGTTCAAGGGTTTTTAGCCACTGCTGCTCATCCTGAAGAAGACCTTTGTGTTTATAATAATGGCTTTGACCAGTTTTAGATCTAAAATCCAACCAAGGTGCAGGATTGGAAGGTGAGCAGAGAGAAATCACAGTAGGAAAGAAAGTGGTGGACATTACCTGGGGGCAACGAGGGACTTCCAGGCAGTGACCCATGACTGCTGCCCAAGGAGGGCGCCCGGGCAAACCTCCTGCAGGCCAGAACCAGGAGGTCTTTGCACTGTTTATGACAGTTGGCTCCACAATCTGAAACAACCCAAAGCATCACAGGTGATTAGTGTGAACCTCGTGTGTTGGGTGCTGACCAGGTTTCCAGGGTGGTCTTTTGGCTGTCAGGACTCCCCTCCCCCACCCTTGTTTCTGTGTTTAATCTCAGATCGACAGGGTGTGTCTAGAGGCAGTAAAAGGGCCAACAGGACTCTCTTCCCTTCCTGGAGTTCCTAAAGTTTTCTCTTTTATTTGTTCTGTTTCTTCCGCACAGTTCATTAAAGTGCTAGGGAGCAACAAGCAGGGGCAGCCTGAGGGGAGGAGTTGCCTTTGTCCTCAAACTAGTTGTAAATTACATGGGACTGGGGTTCTTCCCCAGACCAAGATCCGTCCCCATAAATGCACTCCCTGAGCCAGAACGAGGGTGAGAAGCCTCAGCGTCTACTCTCTCCCAGGACCTATTGCTGCCTCTCATTATTAATAGCAAGGCATCCCTCCATTCAGGATTTGTCCGCATTTTCTATTCTTCTTCATGTCCCCAAACCTTTTTCAGAGCAGGGGATTTCATCTTTCACTTCCTTTCTTGGCACAGAAACAGAAGACAAGCTGAGCTTATGCTCAATAAACATGTTTCATTGGCTGCGGCTTGGAAATGGCATGCAGCAGACCCTGTGATTGTCCCATGAGATGCTTTAGTTAAGAAAGTAGATGTTAATTGCTACTTGGGGTAGAAAATTTTGGCCACTTTGGAAGATAACAGCACAATCATTTCCTAGGATGAGAGTTCTACATTCCTCTTAGAATCACTGGACAGATACTATCATTTTAAAGGGTATATTTCTCTCTCACCACCAAAAAGGAGCTTTCTCATTATTTTCAAAACCGTTTCCTTCTAAATCAGTGGTCCCCAAACTTTTCGGCACCAGGGACCAATTTCTTCATGGAAGAAAATGTTTCCACAGACCAGGAGTAGGAAAGATGGTTTGAGGATGATTCAAGCACATTACGTTTACTGTGCATTTTATTTCTAACCTAATGCTGCCACTGATCTGACAGCAGGTACTGGTCTGCAGCCTGGAGACTGGGGACTCCAGTCCTAAGTGGTCTAGTTTCAAATGGTTTTGTAATGATATCATGGAAAGATCAAATTGTAATGATGTTTGGTCTGTTTTAATTAGACTTTTCACTCTATGTATCTTTAAGAGAAAATACCATATGAACAGAGATCTTAAGGTTTAATTGGTTTTCATCTTCATAAAATTGTATGTGTGTGTGTGTGTGTGTCTGTCTGTCTGTCTAGGGCATAAGGGGGAGAAACCAGTATCTTTGCTGCTTGAAATCAAGGAACAATTCAAGTTAGCCTAAGACAACTGATTGAGAAAACTAAAGGGATTTTTTTTTTTTACCCTGAGCACTAAAGGGTGACTTCCATAGCGATTTAAGGAAGCCCAAAGAGGTTTACTCTTTGTAAAACGAGAGCCAAATACTGAAAGACAGCTAAAGAAAAAAAGGCATCACAAGGAACATTATTAATCTGAAGGCATTCTGTGATTACAATATTTCCTTTTGTGGTTTTATTATATTTTTCAAGAGCATTGTCAGATTCTTAAAAGAACCAGTATGAACAGTCTGCATAATACATATTACATAATATTATGTAATAATCTTTCATCTACAAGTAGCAACAAAAGTATCTACAATTTGCATTTATTAAATATATATTTATGCGATTGCTATAACTTTCAATTAAATGGGGGGAGTATATGAACAAATTCATTGGAAAGGGCAAAAGTGTCTCCTCTTCTCTCATCGTCATCTGTGATTTAGTAGAGACAAGACTAGCTATGTGAGAGCTGAAAGAGATGTATATGTTTTACAGAAATGAGCAGGGGTTCTTTTTTTTTCCTCTGAAGGACAAAGTTCTTATATACAGTATTTCCATTGGGCTTGCTCTCCTTAGAATTCCCACCTTGAATGTGTGCTAATGATGAGCAGGACATCTTAGAGATAGGGGTTAGATGCGTGTGGGATGGTAAGTGTAGTTTGCTTGGGATGAAATTCCAGCCTCGGCTCTCGGAATGAAATGTCAGGGAGTCCTTTCCTGGACACATTAACTCTTCAGTTGCCAGTAGCCCCAAAGCCCCTGGTTCTCCAAGATGCCGAAAGCTTTAAAGTTTCCATCAGACAATTATGACTTCTGCCTCAAATGTCACATTTAAAAATTTTAACAAAATAGCGTTTACGTACCTTTGCATTTGTATCCTTGCTTGATTATGCCCCAGAGCTGTAACAAAAAGACAAAGGAATGTCAGGGAACCTGACAAGGCCACAGAGAAGGAAGTCCGGGGAAGCTGATGGCTGGTGGAGCAAAAACAGGATGTAGCTGCTCCTGACACCCTTCCTGTCAGATAGAAGGACCCTCTCCCAGCCCACTCCAGCTGGAGCAATAACAGGAGCTTGGCTTCCGTTTTTTTTTCTGGGAGCCAAACAGGAGCTGGGATGGGAAGCTGACACTGGTGAATTTATTGGATTCTTTTGTAATGCGCTCTCAGCAAAATTCACAGAAAGATTTTGTCCCTCTGTCTTTGGAAGCCCTAGATCCCTCTGCTTTCCTTTCCTTTTCTTTTTTTTAATTAGGGTATAGTTACTTTACAACCATAGTTTTGCTTGTTTCTCCTTTACAGCAAAGTGAATCAGCTATATATATACATACATCCCCTCCCTCTTGAGCCTTCCTCCTATCCCTGCTGCTCATGCCATCCAACTAGATCACCACAAAGCACCGAACTGAGGTCCCTGCGCTGTACAGTAGGTTCCCATTAGCTGTATGTCTCACACATGGCAGTGCACACACATCCATTCCGAACCTTCCAATTCACACTGCTTTGGCGCCCCCTACAGGAAATTAGGGCTTCCCTGGTGGCTCACACGGTAAAGCGTCTACCTACAATGCCGGAGACCCGGATTCGATTCCTGGGTCGGGAAGATCCCCTGGAGAAGGAAATGGCAATCCACTCCAGCACTCTTGCCTGGAAAATCCCATGGACAGAGGAGCCTCATAGGCTACAGTCCATGGGGTCGCAAAGAGTCAGACACGACTGAGTGACTTCACTTTCACAGGAAGTTAAGGGCTTCCTGGGTAACTCAGCTGATAAAAAATCCACCTGCAATTCAGGAGACCTCAGTTCAATTCCTGGGTGGGGAACCTCCCCCCACAAAGGAATAGGCTACCCACTTCAGTATTCTTGGGATTCCCTGTGGCTCAGATGGTAAAGAATACACCTGCAATGGGGAGGCCTGGGTTGGATCCTTGGGATGGGAAGATCCCCCAGGGGAGAGCATGACAGCCCACTCTAGTATTGTTGCCTGGAGACTCCCCATAGACAGAGAAGCCTGGTGGGCTACAGTCCACAGGTTTACAGAGTGGGATGCAACTGAACAATTAGGCACAGCAAAGTACACAGCACAGGAGATTAAGCAACCTGAGCAAACCATCCTACTAAAGCATTTGAATTTTGCTTGGTTATTTTCTGGGAAGCATTTCTGCCTTGATGGAACTCAAAAGAGGACAAGATCTTGCATCTGTTCATGTCATTATTCTCTCCATGTGCCCAGTGTTTGGTCTGTGCCAGCGCTGTGCCAACCCAGGTAGAAGTAGGATGTAGGAAGTGACAAGGGAGCGTCTGCCCAGGCAGTTGAGGATTATCATCGTGGTGACAGTGTCTTCACAAGCCACTGCCTCCTTGTAACCTCCGTGAAGAAGGGCACTTCCCACATTCTTTCTCAGGCCTCCTGCGGCACTTGCATATGGGAACCAGGGACTTCAGGAGCAGGGAACATGGATGAATTAAATGGGCTTGGCCTTAAAGTTNGGTACTGTTATCCCACCTAAAAATAGTTGATTGCCTCAAACATCCAGTCAATACTATAATTTTTCCAGTTTGCCTCATAATTTCTTTTACAGTTGACTTGTTCAAATCAAGAGGAAATGAGTTGTTGGAGTTGGTTGAAACGACTCTCAAGTCTTGTTAAATTTGTAGGCTCTGTCTTCCTCCTACTTTTTTTAAAATTTGGAATTTCTTTGTTGGGAAAAGAGTTATCGACTCTGAAGAGTCTGCCAGTTAGATCCCACGTTGTGTTAGTCATGTTCCCCATTCCCTGTATTTCCTGGAAAGTGACGTTAGACCTGGAGGCTGGGTCAGATTTAGGTTCAATTTTTTATTGACAAGAACACCTCGTCAGTGTTGTGCTGTCCTACCCTCAGGACTCACATAGTGTCTGGTTATGAGTTTTCTGTACAATATTATCAACCAGTGATATTCATTGTTGAAATCCATCGAAAAGTGAAAGTGAAGTTGCTCAGTCGTGTCCGACTCTTTGCAACCCCATGACTGTAGCCTACCAGGTTCCTCCGTTCACGGGATTTTCCAGGCAAGAATACTGGAGTGAGTTGCGTTTCCTTCTCTAGGAGATATTCCCAGCCCAGCGATTGAACTCAGGTCTCTGGCATTGTAGGCAGACGCTTTGCCGTCTGAGCCACCAGGGAAGATCCATTAACTATAGTAAAAATGATGATTTCTTTTCTTTTTCTTTTTTTTTTTTTTGCCCGNTTGCGTTTCCTTCTCTAGGAGATATTCCCAGCCCAGCGATTGAACTCAGGTCTCTGGCATTGTAGGCAGACGCTTTGCCGTCTGAGCCACCAGGGAAGATCCATTAACTATAGTAAAAATGATGATTTCTTTTCTTTTTCTTTTTTTTTTTTTTGCCCGCAAGGCTTACAGGATTTTAGTTCCCCAACCAGGGATCAAACCTATGTCCTCTGAAAAATAAAAATCGTGATTTCCGTATTCATCATTTCTTTTTCACTTATTAGCTACCATCCTTCTAAATAAACAAACCAAAAAAGGAAAAATATCTTTGTTTATGAACTATCTGGTTACCTCAGATGCAGCTCATATTAAGGTGGGATAAATGTTTGATTTACTTCTTCTTTTTGCCAGTTTTCAAAATAATAGTTGGGCTTCCTAGCGTCTTTCAGCAGTGAACAGTGAGGTTTTTTTGCTTGTTTGTTTTGAGCTTGTGCAATGAAACCTTCTCGTGTGTCCCGTCCATTACAGCTACTGCCCTTACCAATGTACAGCTCACCTCGTATGTGGAGAGGGAGAGCCTCCTCATGTTGGTTATATTGGAAGTTTGCTTTATTTGGTTTTTATACCTTTTTTGCTTTCTGGAAGACAAGATGTTCCAGGCTCATTTTGTAGATTTCTTATACCAGATCAAGGATTCAGCCATTTCTCCAAAGACTACTGGTATTTTAGTGGGAAATATTCAGCTATCATAATCTGGATGTTAAAGGTGCTAATTGCTACTGAGTTGCTTACAGTGTGCAGGCCTATTCAACCTAGAGAGCTACGAAATGTTTATTCTTTAAAGCAAAAAAAAATCATGAGTTCATACTGATACATTTTTTTTTCCTATTTAAAAATTTCCCCCCTTTTTCTCATATGTGCGAAGTCACTTTAGCTGTGTCAGACTCTTTGTGACCGTATGGACCATAGCCTGCCAGGTTCCTCTATCCATGGGCTTCTCCAGGAAAGAATACTGAAGTGAGTTGTCATTCCCTCTTCCAGAGGATCTTCCCAACCCAGGGATCAAACCTGCATTTCTTGTGGCTCCTGTGTTGGCAGGTGGGTTCTTTACCACTTGGGCCACCTGGGAAGCCCTTTTCTCATACTGATACTTTTAAATTAAAAATCATCACCACAGAGGCTTTCCTTAAGCTTAACTTCCACAGCTGCCTCTCTTTTCCCCAAAACTTAAAATCCTATTCTCCCCAAGTAATACTTACTCAATGCACAATGCATACACAGTCTCAAAACAATGTGTGCTTAGTGGCTCAGCCATATCCGACTCCTGCGACCCCATTGACTGCAGCCCNTGAGGAAAGACAGGATGCCATGGATCCTGGGTGTTTTGCATGAGATCAGAGCAAAAGCTACTGATCTAGGACAAGAGAGGATAAGATTTAAGAGGCATTTGATTATCTGGCTATAGCATGTTATTAGCACAGCTGCAGAAACTGCTAAACTGCTGAAAAAGCTAAAGTCAAGCATGAGACCCATGAGGAGGGTTAAGTCAGAGCACTGCTTGCTAATGCTTACTTAAGAACCAGGAGACAACACAAGGCAGAAAGAGGCTCTGGGTCAGCATACAAGCCAAGGACAGGAGAGGATACTTCCCATAGCCCTTTGGCCGTGAGATCTCAGGCTCCTGTAGGAGTGACTGTTTGTGGTGGAAGGAGCACTGGACTGAGCATCAGGAGACCTGAATATGAGTCATGACTCTGCTGCTCATGATCCATGTGACCTTAGGGAAGTCACTTAACTTCTCTGGAGTTCAAAGTAAGGGAATTAGCAAAACTCTTTCAGCTTTGGAATTCTAATTCTAAAATCAATGTATTTCAAGCAGTGTCTGTTTGCCTTCCTTACCCTCAAAATGGAATTTATTTCAAAAGTATGTGGTACAGGCACTAAAAAATATTTCCTTCTATTTCCCCATAATTCCCTTCAATGCCCATCTAGAACATGATATTTTATAAATCCCTTTGAAAACCAATGAGGGGTTTTTTGTCTGTTTGTTTAATGTGCCTGTGTAAAAATCAACTGATATTGTAGCAATGAAATTAAGTGTATTTTGGAAAGTAAAAAGGGCTATTAAAACTATAAATGAGTTCATTTCAATTAAACTCCAAAAGTATCAAGACACACTAAAAAAAAACAAAGAGAGAAGGGTTTACTTTGAGCTCTGTGGCATGCAACGTCTGATATCATTTAATCATCACAACAACATGACAGGTAAGTCTTAACCCTCTCTTACAAATAGGAAAATAGAGACTCCGAGATGATCAATAATTTGGTCAAGGACATAGAGTTAAGGGCAGAACTGAGATTCAGAGTTCAGGACTCCAAGTCCAGAGCATTCTACCTGATCACAGCTGCATCTAAAACCTAGGGCAGCAAATGTATTGTGATGAGTTGAGGAGGGGAGGGTGGAAGCTCCAAGAATCCTACCTTGTTGCTTCTATAGAACCTGTGCTTCCATGGAAGGGAGAGACATCCAGAAGCACTTGGGAGCAGAGATAAGCCCTTGAGATTTGATAAGGACCTACCAACTCTCACACCATATGCCAGGGTCAGAAGCCTCAACTTGGCTTGGCTGAGCCAGGCCCTGGCCAAAGAAATTCCCTGGGCCTCCCCCTGCAGTAGAAAGTCGCACACAGCTCCATCCCACTCAAGCATTTTTCAGGTCTAGTCACAGGCAGAAGTCCCCCTCAGAAGAGAGAAACATGAAAAAGGAGACGTGTTTGTTTGATGATCAAGTGGTCAGGTGACACAATCCCAGTGGTGTAGCTGGCAGGAGAACCTCTCTTTCCCTGGGGTGGGCGGAGAGAGCTGTTAGGCTGGCCTTGCCCCTTGACCGCAGCAGCTGCTATGATTACATGGGACCATCTTTGATGTAACCACTGCCTCTAATTTATCCATTCTCAGAGGGATGCTTGAATAGAAACTCCTGCCCTTCGGCTCCTCAAAGCCAGTTATTCAAGAATGAAAGGGAGGGACTACCCTGGTGGTCCAGTGCTAAAGACTCTGCCTTGCAATGCAGGGGATGAGGTTTCAATCCCTGATCAAGGAACTAAGATCCCACGTGACTCAGGGCAACTTAGCCTGCTCACTGCAACTACTGAGCCCATGCAGTACAACTAGAGAGAAGTCCACGTGTGGCATGAAGGACTTGCCTGCTTCAACTAAGATCTGACACAGACAAAAAGCAAATAAATAAATATTAAACTATTTTTTTTAAAGAATGAAAGGGAAAAATATAATTTACTGGGAGCTTATATTATATCAGCTATGAATTTCGTATGGGTCCACAGCGGGACATGACTGCTGAATGAAGCTAACAAAACTGAGCTGGCACCTGAACAAATGCCTCACCTGGCTGCTGGGCTACCCTCATGTAGGTACCACATTTTCCATCTTTTATTACTAGGATATCAACTAGATGATGTTCAGAGCTCAAGGGTCTTTGTTTACTACCAAGGCCAAACCTGATCTTAATTGCCAAAGAATCATCAAATGTGGGAAATGATGTATACAACCTTCCTTTGTTGCAGTGGTGTAGGTTAACCAGAATACTTGCATTTGAGTCCCAGATCTAGTCATTATTGGCTGTGAAATCTGCGGAGAATTGGGTTATCCACTCTGGACCTCCCTCCCTTCACACACAAGTAAGGAGAGTAAAATGCCCACCTTGTGGGCTAGTTATGAGGATTAATTACACTAATGTCTCTAAATAGTTCATTCCTGTCAAATGCCAAGTAAATGTTATTTATTATTATAACCACCTTATCTTTGAAAAGCTTTTTTTCCTTTCTGAGCTATGAATTGTTGAGCCATGTCATGATAGATTTCTAGTGATTGACACCATATAAAACAAGGACTGGGAGCAGCTGGCTATGAGAAATACCCCACTTAGTTGTACCCACTTAGTGATGAATGCCAGGGCTCACTGGGCAGAACTTTCCCTGGCAGGTAAGAACATTCAAACTGCTCTCTCAAGCTAATAGGCCTCAACAACCTTCCCTGGTATTCCCAGAAAGAGTATAGCTAAACCTGCAGATCTTGCTTTTAATCAAATGTTTCATTTCAGGGAGCCATGGTGGTTTACATGATGACAGACCATGGACTCTGTTCAGTTTAGTTCAGTTCAGTCGCTCAGTCGTGTCCGACTCTTTGCAACCCCATGAATCACAGCACGCCAGGCCTCCTTGTCCATCACCAACTCCCGGAGTTCACTCAGATTCACATCCATCAAGTCAGTGATGCCATCCAGCCATCTGGACTCTGTTAGTGGACCATTTTCCCACATTTTCAGAATACTGCACAAATCACTACATATAAGTGAAAACACTGAAAAAACAGACTTACAAATCCTGCACAATGTTCACAGAAAGTTGGCTTGAGATAGGTCATCTCCTGAAAATTATGAACAAATCCTGGTCCCATTTTACAGTGTAGCTGGGACTTGGCTCTCAGGAAGTAAGCCATCATTTCATCCTTACTGATTAGGCCATCCCTGTGAAGAGAACCAAGAACAGAGGGCTCTTTAAACACATGCCACTCAGTAGTCACCACACTTAAATCACTCGCCTCCCAAACCTTTGTACCAAAGCAGGTGGGAATGTTCACTATCCTGTTTACATGTTCACATCTGAAAGGAGAGGACCTCAAAGGACAACTTTCAGTGCTAAAGGCATCTGTGTGTGTGTGTTGGGGGCGGGGGGGTGGGGTGGGGTGGGGGAGTGGTGGTGATTTGTGCACTGTAGCACAGAAAGTCTTCTTCATTACCAATAGTAGCTTCCAGAAGGACATCTCCTTTCTAGCCTTTGCCTCATAATAGGGTTTGCAAGAATTGTGTTGCTGGAGAAAGGCAGAAAACCACGATAAATGGACGCACCATTCTCAGATTTTTCCACCTGATGTTGTCCAGATTGGTAACCTTTTCATTCATGTCTTATTGGCACACAGACCATTCACTAGAGTGATTCTCCCAGATCTTCTTCACATAGAACCTCTGGTTCCACCTACCACTGCACACCCTGACTCCTTGTTTACCAAAAGACCCCATCAAATTCACTGACATAGGTGAACGTCATGTTGCCTTCTCACTACATCAACGTGTGTTGAAGATCACATCTCTCTGCCGATTCAGAATTCCTTTATCTCTCATCTGTCCTTTCTTGGGGTCATTCTCCCACCTCCACCTCCTTGCCGACCCCCACTCTCCAGGACATTACTCCGTCTAAGTTCCGCTCCATCTTGTCAACCACGCATTCTTCTGTTTACAAATACACTCAGGACATCTCCTCCTTAAAAAGGTCTTTCCTTATTCCTGCCTCCATTCCAGCACTTGTCTTCTCTCTTACTCCTGAAGTTGTCCTCTTACTCCTGAAGTTTTTCAGAGGAGTATTCAGTAGACATTTTTTCCATTTCCTTCAATTACTCTTTTCCTCCAAGTAATCGGGTTTCTAATTCACCATTCTACTGAAGCTGTCACAGTGACATCCTCAGTGGCCTTTTCTCATTCCTTGAACCTGCTGACCTTCTGGCAGCACATGTCATGGGGACAGGATTCCCCCTTTTTGACATCCCTTCTCCATGCTCTCCGGTGATTCCATGTAGCCATGGCTCCCTTCTGCCTCTTCTGCTCCTCCTTTAGCTCTTCTGTAGGATCCATGTCTTTCAGTTTCTGCACGTGGGGAGAGGAGTCCCTGAAGCCACATTCCCAGGCCCCATGCTCATGTTCTTCTGTTTTCCTATCAGAGGGACTTCCCTGATGGTCCAGTGGTGAAGACTCTGTGCTGGCCCTGCAGGGGGTGTGGATTCAATCCCTGGTCTGAGAACTAGATCCCACATGCTGTGCAGTGGGGCCAAAAGATAAGAATTTTTTTTTAATTAAAATAATAAACTTTCCCATCAGAATGTGCTCACACTCCTGGGACTCTAGCTCACACCACTGGACTGAAGACCTGACAATCTATGTCTCCTGCCCTGACTGTTCTCTTGAATCCTGGTGCCATATCTTCAACAACCTGCTAGAATCTTCTCCTGGATAGTCCACTTTCCTCTCAAAATCAACATATCTAAGCATGTCTGGCAAGAAATCATGTAGGGATACTTTAAACTTTCATTTTTAGGGAAGATTATTATATTTTTAGGAAAAACTATATGTATTTACTGGGACAGACTCAGGTCCATCTAAAGAATGGCAGAGCAAGAAAATGAAGACTGGAAAGTGATTTTAAGTTCATATTCTACATACATGTTACTGACAGAAACAGAGAGGAAGTAGGTAGTTAGCAGATAATTTAAATTTGATTTAATAAGAGAAATTTATGTTTCTAATAACTTATTTTAAAAGCATATAAGTATTTTTAAAGTATTTTTCTGATTTAGTTATACAGTGAAGATAGATTAAGGTTTTAAGATGTTTATGATAAATTACCAAGGCTTTCCTTGTGCTGAATTATTTACAGGTTTAACTTTTTAAAAATTTCTCACACCAACACAAATATTAGAGGATTTTAATATGATATAATTTGGATATTTAAACAATATAAAATTCAATATTTCATTACAGATGATTTTTAAACTAGGAACTAATCTCACATAATTAAAAATGAAGTGATAAAATTATTAATGTCAGAGTTTCTTGCCTTTTTTTTTTTATTTAATGATCCAGGTTTTAGCCTCTAAAGTTACTTAATCTCTCACAAATCGTTTGAAGCTAAAGAGAAACATATTTTTCCTTTGTTTCTCATGACAGCATTTGAGCTAGCAAAGAAATAAACAAAGCATGGACACTTTCTGGCTATCTGTACCTGTCACCTGCAGCTGAACACCAGAAGTCTAAAAAATAATCTTACTTACTTGATGATTTTGACTACTCCCTGATCCAGTGATGATGAAGACTCTACTATACTAGATCTAACTATAATTAGCCTCTATTCTTTTTTTGATGGAGGTTTTGGGGTTGATGATAGTTCATCTGCTAAGTAGTAGCAGTAATATGTGAAATGGAGAGCTCGGCTAATTTGCAAGTGAAGTTCTACTTAATACTAATTTGCAATTCCATCCAACCAGTCGTGTTCATAGACACCAAGAAAAAAATCAGCAAAAAGTTAGACACATCTCATCAAATCACTAGGATCAATGCTTTCAGGATATAAATTAGAGATAAGTGTTCTCTGTTCTCATTTGATAGTAATTTTCTGCTTCAGGACAGCTGCAATATAATATAACAAAATTAAACTTACTGGTCTTTGTCCAGCACACAAAAGGAATCCAAGAAGGGAAAATTGGCAGCTATACTTTCAAAGTCTTCTTGGGAGATATACCCATCATGGTCATGGTCGTAGTTCCTAAACACAGACTACAAAGGAAAAACAAATATTCATTGAATTACTATTTATGAGGCAGCCTCTGAACTTGTTATTGGGAAAGCATAATTAGCATGTTACTTTTTCTATCAGTGAGCTTGAAATCTAGTGGGAGATAACAAAATTGAGAAGCCTTTATGGTGTAATGAGATAAGTGCAATGCTGAAGATAAAGGCATAATGCTATGAAGGGAGGTGGGAAGGGAATTTTTAAAATATTTCCTGAAGAAAGCAAGGTCTAAACCAAGACCTCTGGGTTGAGTAGGAGTGAGGCTGGTGAATTTACAAATATCAAGATCATGACAATAGAAAGTGAAACTTTACATGTTAAATTATCTCAAAAATCAAAGTATACATGTAATGCAATTCCAATAAAAATCCTAGTGGGAATTTGTTTTAAATGAACAAGTTAATTATAAAGTTCTGATAGAAGTAACATGTTGAAAATAGTCTAAAATTATTAAAGATGAGGAGTAATGACCTCAGGTAAGGGAAACAAAAGCAAAAACAAACAACTGGGACTATATCAAACTAAAAAGCTTTTGCACAGGGAAGGAAATGTCAACAAAATGAGAAGGCCACCTACTGAATAGGAGAAGGTATTTGCAAATGATACATCTTAAAAGGGGATAATATTCAAAACATACAAAGAACTGACCAAAAAAAATTTTTTTTAAGGCAGACGACCTGAATAGACATTTTTCTAAAGATTTACAGATGGTCAACAGACATATGAAAAAATGCTCAGTATCACTCATGGCTCATCTCAGGGAAATGCAAATAAAACCACAATGAGATACCACCTCACACCTGTCAGAATGGCTATTATCAAAAAGACAACAAACAACAGCTGTTGTTGAGGATGTGGAGAAAAGGGGACCCTCGTGTGCTGTTTTGGTGGGATTATAAAATGGTGTATCCACTATGAAAACAGTAAGGAGGTTCCTCAAAAAGTTAAAAATAGAACTATCATACAATCCATCAATTCCTTTTTATGTATTTTTTCCAAAGAAAACAAAATATTTGTTTTTGAAAAGATGTATACACCCCTGTGTTCATTCCAGCATCATTTACAATAACCAATATATGGAAGCAATCTAAGTGTCTGTTGATAGATGAGTGAATAAGGAAGATGTGATATATGAATAAACTGGAATAGATTCAGCCATAAAAAATGGAGGCAACCTTGTCATTATTTGACAACATGGAAAGACTTTAGAATATTATGCTAAGTGAAATAAGTCAGGCAGAGAAAGTCAAATATCATATGATTTCACTTATATGTGGATTCAAAAAACAAATGAACAAAATAAAACAGAAACAGGCTCATAGATACAGAGAACAAACAGGTGGTTGCCAGAGGTGAGGGGAGTGGGAGGATGAAAGAATAGGCAAGAGAAATTAAGAGGTGAAAACTTCCAGTTGCAAATGACATGGGATGGAAAGCACGGCTTGGGGAATACAGTCAATAATATTTTAATATCGTTGTATTGTGACAGTTGGTAACCAGACTTATCATGGTGATCATTTTATAATGTGTAGAAATGTCAAATACCTAGAACACCTAGAAGGTCAATTATACTTCAAATAAAAAAATGAGGAGTAATGAGAGACGGTGTACCTTATCAGAAATCAAAGCTACATTAGCCAAAACAACATGGTATTATAACTTAGTAGACACAGTACAGTCTAGAAACAGATTTATATATATATATATATATATATACACGTAAGAATTCAGAATTCTCAAACAAGTTTGCTCAAAGATATGTATATATGCACACGCATGTGTGTATGTATGGAGGGAGTGGAATAAAGTCATACAAGATCATCTACAAGTTATCAGTGATTATCCCTAGGCAGACAAATACCAAGACCTGAAAGTAAAACTTTCTAACTTTCTAAGTTTTATGTAATGCATTAGTATTCACAATGTTTCTTCCTTTTTTTTGCCTCACCACGTGGCTTATGAGATCTTAATTCCCCAACCAGGCACTGAACCTGGAGCCAGTGAGAGTGCCGAGTCCTAATCACTGGACTTCCAATGGAACTCCCCTGGCTTTCCTTATAATCAGAGAAAAATAAAAAAGAATTTTCTATTGCCCTCTTAAGATTTTAAAAAAATTTGTGAGTTCTCCCTGCAAACACGTGTATGCAAATACTTGACTTCGAGTCTAGCTGTAATGAATCTCTCTCTCTTTCCCTTGTGGTGTCTGTTATATTTTATTTGTATTGCCTTAGGTTGCAGGCTGCTTCAGGAGTATTTTGGGAAGTAGGCAATGTATAAATGAACAAATTACTTCATTAAAATATGACAGTCATTATAAGTTTATCCATAGGTAACCGAACTTTTTTTGTTAAGTTTTACTTTCAATACTTATCCAAATCAAAACTGCTTAAAATTTAACTATTATGGAGTGCTGACAATTTATCATTTAATACCCGTATTTATACTGACAGTATAAGATAAATTCAAGTAAAACCCAGTCATTTATTTGATTAAATTAGTGGTACTTAACCTATCAAAACTGGGTCAACCTTCCCCCATGAAATTGGAATTAGAGAAAAGAGATAAAGTACAGAGGGGCAAAATAGACTCCTGCAGCAAAGAAGGCCTGTCTGCAGAGAATGCAGTGAACATTTAAGAGTAGGAGAGAGAATACCTTTTTTATCTCCTGATTCTAGACTTTCCTGAGCCACAGTTCCATGTCCTTAGATCCTCTGCCGACTTTCCCTGGCTCCAAGTGGGGTCTGTCACTACCACATCATCATATGGTCCCCACTGGACCTTCTGGCTTTTCCATCATCTTCCCTCACCCTTTCCTCCCTTTCTGCTGCATATGCTCCATGAAACTTTTCTATCAGCACCTCATGGCTTTGTGGATGAGCCAAGATGTAGAACATTCTTCTATAAACATTCTTTCCCAGCAAAGAGTACATTATATACCAAAGACTTGTTCCTACTGCACCTGAGGAGATACTGATCCTCAAAGGTAGATGTGTAATCGATAATCACGGTTTCTAGCGCCTGAGAAAGGTGCTTGCCATCTTTTCCACACTGGTGCATCCACTCTTTTTTTTACATGGAAAACCCTGACATCATCTTGCCCTTCATTAAGTGATGTTTCTGACCTAAAGTATTGTGCTGTTGTGTCACAGACCTCCAAACATACAATGCTGAAGAGACTATTTAACTTGCAGGATTTTCCTCCTAGCCTCAGGTAACCAATTTATCAAGCATTTTATTACGATCCACGTGGGTTGTTTCTTGTTTGTTTTTTGACTGCATTGGGTCTTCATTTTGGCACACGGTCTTAGAAGTTACAGCTCATGGGCTTAACTGCCCTGCGGCCTGTGGGATATTAGTGCCCCCACCAGGGATCGAACCTGCATCCCCTGCATTGGAAGTGGATTCTTAACTGCTGGACCACCAGGAGAGCCCCCCATGTGGATTTTTAATGAGTGGATTCTTCAAACAGTCCTTTGGGTTGCAGGGGCAGTGACAAATATATCAAATGCCTGGGGAAGACAGCAGTTCTAAGTAGCCGTGAGCATTTGGACAAGTGAGAACCCACAGAAAGAAAGGGAAAAGGGGGCCTTCCTGAGAGATTCTTCCCCCAGAAGCCATGGCCAGGCAGAGCCAAATGTCTGTTGAATTTCTCCTACCTGCCAGAGGGCTGTCTTAATGGACTCCAGCTGATACCTAGGCTGGTACCAGAGAACATTCTGGAAAGAGAAAGGGGCCTCCTAGTACTCACTTACCTCAACTAATTTCCTTATGTGCTTGTTGATGACTGTAGGATCTGGTTTTGGCATCACTCCTGAGGCCCACTCCAGGGGCACCACAGGCTTGGTGGGCGTCGTAGGGGAGGTAGGCTGCTGACAGAAGACATACACATTAAAAAAAATTTTTTTAATTTATTTTTTAAATTGGAGTATGACTGCTTTACAGTGTTATGTTAGTTTCTGCTATACAACAACGTGAATCAGCTATATGTGTACATATATCACCTCCTTCTTGTGGCTCCCTCCCCCTTCCACCTTCAGCCCACCCTTCTAGGTCATCACAGAGGATCAGGCTAAATTTCCTGTGCTAGACAGCAGCTTCCCACTAGCTATCTATTTTACACATGGAAAACACACACATTTTTCAACTTTGTCTGGGACTTTGAGCAATTTGGAAAAGGGACAGTGAGAAAGACATGTAAGTTTTGCATGGTCACATCAGTAGAAAGTTATATTTGTGTAGCACTTAAATGTTTTTAAAACAAACATCAATGAAAATGTTAATGGAATATTTTGTCAGTAGAATCTAATCTGTAACCAAATACATATTTCGATAGTGTGTTTTGTTTAGCAGGAGCCTAGATTGCATTATTTTAGGTGGGATAAAAACATTACTCATCCAGCTCATCCAAAAATCCTACCCAAGGTCCCTAAATGATACTAAAACACTGGTAAACATCTCTATAACACTCCATACAGTTTTGTTTTTTGTTTGTTTGTTTTGTATAATAGAAAACCTATGAAACACCAGTTATCTAATTCTTTAATACTCAATGCTAGTGATAAATTAGGTGTGTGCAGCAAGCAGGCAGCGGTGCACAGCCAAGTTTATGTCGTCTTGCCAGCATCTCTCTCAATATGCTTAATCACTTCTTGATGGTTTGAATAATCGCTAGCTCCCTTGAGCCCTCTTCAGTGCAACTTGTTTTCTCCACAGGTGTTACTGCGTTCTTGCGAGATATTTTCACTTAAGAATGTGAGAAGATGGTGGCCATAATGCATAACATGTTTATACAACACAAGCACAAAACACACTCCTATCAGGAGACCAGCCAAGAGCGCTGTGCACGTTGTATCCTCTCCCTTGGACTTTCACACAGTGAAATATTTTTTCTGGTGCCTACATACACACATGTATTAGCAGATTTTTCTTTAAATTGGACACTGAGTTCGGAATAAACATTCTTGCAAGGGGAGCTGAGGTGTAACTATATGGATTTACGCCTCTACTAACTTTCTTTGGAAGGAATGACGCTAAAGCTGAAACTCTAGTACTTTGGCCACCTCATGCAAAGAGTTGACTCATTGGAAAAGACTTTGATGCTGGGAGGGATTGGGGGCAGGAGGAGAAGGGGACGACCGAGGATGAGATGGCTGGATGGCATCACGGACTCGATGGACGTGAGTCTGAGTGAACTCCGGGAGTTGGTGATGGACAGGGAGGCCTGGTGTGCTGCGATTGATGGGGTTGTAAAGAGTCGGACACAACTGAGCGACTGAACTGAACTGAATGTTGTGAGGTGGGTGTTTCTAATAACCCGTGGGATACAAATAAAAAATATCTGCCATCTGAATATGGTCACCCTTTCACAGTCTCTCTCTCTCTGACACACACACACACACACACACACACACACTCTCCCATCTCGGCTCTTTTGGTCAAGTCTTTATCTTGTTGATATGACAAAGGACCCTTGGTTCCCTTGGTACTTGGTAAAGCACCCCAGTCTCCTCAAAGCACTAGCATAAACTCAGAGGGATACCAGAAGATATTTCAAACTTCCAAGGGAAATACAGCTATATTCAATATTTGTCAGACTCCCCACAAACTACAAAATTCACCCATTAAATCATTCTATGTTTCTACCAATGATATCATATCTTTGTGAAGCAAAAAATCCATCTGGAACAAGTAACAAAGGTGACAGTATCAATATGATTCCAAGATTTAAGAAATTGTACAATGCCTAACACACATTGGTATTTGTGGTTATTTAAGAATGAAATAAAAAATAATATCTTTTTCAGTGTGTATTTTTCAAGCAGGACTAAGTCATTAGAATATCAATATTTATACATACTTAGTTGCTTGGACCTAACTATTCTATAAGTAGAAATGTTAGGTATTTCATTTGACCTAAAGGTAGCATGAGAAACTGAGACACGAAGTAAAACACAAAAAATAGGGAGGCACAAAGGATGTCACTGTGAACGTAAAAAGGTCGAGAAGCTCTGAGACTAAGTAGGTGAGGTCGGCCGGCTCTAGCTGCAAGCACGCTAAAGCCACAGGCTCTCAGTAATAATCCTGACTGGAAATTGTTCTCTAGTTCCCAAAAGGCATCAAACACTAAATACAAATAGGGTGACATTCCACTTAGAGAAGAGACAGAAAGGGATTGGGAAATGCGTTTTCATAGTTTTCATTTTAGCGAGCTGCCCTGGTGACTCAGTGGTAAAGAATACGCCTGCCAATGCAGGAGACATGGGTCCGATCCCTGGGTCAGGAAGGTTCCCCTGGAGAAGGAAATGGCAACCTGCTCCAGTATACTTGCCTGGAGAATCCTAAGGACAGAAGAGCCTGGTGGGCTACAGCCCATGGGGTCACAAAAGAGTTGGACAAGACTGAGCGACTAAACAACAGGGTTTTAGCACTTGGAAAAGTTTTCAAAAGCTTCTGCTTTGATAAGAGTCTCCTTGGGGACTTCCCTGGTGGGCCCATGGCTAAGACTCCAGGCTTTCAATGTGGGGGCCCAGGTTCCATTCCTGATCAGGGAATTATATCACATGTGCTGCAACTAAAGATCCCATCTGCCACAACTAGGACCCGGTGCAATCACACAAATAAATACTTTTTAAAGATGTTTTTATATTGTATGGAAATATCTCCTAAAATTGGCAAAACTTGAGACTGAAAATAAAGTAAATCTAAAGGGCACAAATCAGGCATGTATGCCAACATGGTCATTCCTACCCTGTTTCTGAACAAGAGATGATGCGGAAATGATGGGAAGCATCACAGGAAAAGGCACAGGTGATGAAGCCAGACAGTCCCGAGAGGAATCCAAATTCTCCCACTTACTGGCTGTGTCAAAGATACCTATGCTCACTAGACTCTGTTTGCTTAACAGAGTCAATGAGATAACATACATATTATGACCTGCCAGGCATTCAACAACCAACAGGCAGCAATTAAAATGCCTGGTTACAGCTAAAGGAAGGTGTCGGGAGGCAGCAATGCTGTGTGCGTGTACAGGACAGCTTCATGCTATGGAATGAAAGAGAAGCGTACGAATTCCCTTTTTTCAATAACATTACTTTCCTTTTCTGCTTGTATTTGTGCTCACTTGTGTCTGACTCTTTGTGACCCCATGGACTGTAGCCTGCCAGTCTCCTCTGTCCATGGGATTTCCCAGGCAAGAACCCTGGAGTGGGTTGTCATTTCTTATTCTAGGGGATCTTCCCGACCTTGGGATCAAACCTTCGTCTTCTGCATTGGCAGGCAGATTCTTTACCACTGCACCACCTGGGAAGTCCACCTTTCTTTTGAGCTCTCTTTATCATGCTAATTTGGAAGAGTCTGGCCTTAACCCCTCCCTTTGTCTGTGCTGTATCTTCCCATAAGGCTGTGTTCTGCAGTGTCCCCAGAAGATGAGCCTCTTGGGACTGGCAGGGAGGGGAACATTATTTTAAGAACAGATGCTACTAGGTCAACTTTATGCTCTCCCACCTGGCCCTCACTGTGAACAGCATTCACAGTCATTCTGCCTCTTTCAATTCAATGGTTCAGAATTGTAGTGGGTATTAATAGATGGACAGACTTAGAGCCTAGAGTTGCTGGCAACACACCACCACAGAACTCAACTGGAATGGAGGTAACGAATGAGACATTTGTAAGAAAACTGATCTCAGGGTATATATATAAGAAACAGAAATTTTTTCTTCATCATGCAAACCTCATCCTTATTGTAAATTTCATATTCATCCTGATATTTTTCTTCCTGGTGTAAAACATAGCTGAGCTACAGTCTTCTTGCTAAAAGTAACCAGCAGTGTATACTCAGTAATGCAATTTCTTCAACTCATTGTATAATGTTTCTTTACTAAGAGTTAACTATCAATTAAGTGAGGCGCTATCCAAATAAGATATTGAAATCCTGACTTGGGTCAAGCATTAGTAGAGAAATTTGTGAATTATGATTAGGGTATTTAAAATTTATTAAATCTAATTTTATGTTGAATAGGCTTTTAAAAAAGCCTGGAAGGCTCAGAATGATCTTTAACATTAAGTCGAGTTATTGTTACCACTTCTTTTTTTTTAGCCCTATATGTAGGTAGTTCTCAGAGGGAACATGGAAGATCAAGAATAAAAGAGAGTAATTGGAAATGATATTCTTTGTTAGCCTGTGAAGTGAAGAGAATTATCTGTCAGGGCTAAGCTGTTCCACTGGTAAAATTAGAATATAGATTTTTTAAATTCCTCAATCTTTAGACCACATAGCACTATTGCAATGGGCAATTATTGTAAATGACAAATAATGGTGTTTGTCACTAATCCTCTGAGAGAAAGCAATACCTACCGATTTAGAATTTCTAGGCTCCAGAACCAGTGATAGTTTGTAAATATCATCTTCTGTGTGATAGAGGTCCAGAGAAAGCTACAACAAATTAAAAGAGATAAATCAGAATGCTGAATTATTTATTTACTTATTTACATTGCTGAAATTTCTTCAAGCCAAATGCTTGGGGTCAGTGTAGAGAGCTGAATGTAGAACATTAAAAAGATAGAATGGCAGAGGTGGAAAATGAAATTTCAAAAAGAAAAAAGTTAAACCTAGTGTGGTCATCAGCATATAAGAACCATTGGCTGAATTTCTCAATAATTATTGAGCAGTTTCTAAGACCCAAGCTCCTGAGAGCAATCCTTGATATCATAGGACAAGTGCATAAAATAAGATTTGGAAATGGAATCAGTGCTGTCTTAGAGGTTTGATTAGAGAACTGTAGAAATAAAGGAGCAATTAAAAGGTTTCTATTATTTCTAAGCATTGTGCTAGGTTCTGGTGATACAAAATGGTATAAAGTCATTTACACCCTCAAGGGCCTGACACTTTATTTGAATAAATAGGACCCAAACGCAAAAAGATGTATTTATATCAACAAAAGGCAACACAAGCTAAATGTGAGGAAGCCGTCCCACACCAAACGCTGTAGGAAGTTTTCATGGAGCAGTGTGTATAAGCACGACGGAGAGGTTTTGGAGATCTGAGCTCAAATTCTAAGCCTGTCTCTGGTTAAATCTGTGAACTTGAGCCAGTTATTTTCTCTCTGACATTCATTTTCCACTTCTGTAAAATGGGAAAGATCACAAAAATCCCTTATCTAATTGGATTTTTATCAGGATCAAATGAAATACTGCAGGTAAAGGACTTCACACAGGGCCTGGTACGCAGTGACATCTCAGGAAATGTAATCTGATGTTGTCGCTGTCATTGTTATTGTTACAGCTGCTAAAACTACTCTTATTACTGAGTGGAGGGACCACTGAAGGCTGAAAAGATCAGAATGGATTCACAGAGGAATTTGTAAACTGGGACCTTCCAGGGAAGACTTAGAAAAACACAGAGAGAAAAAACAGGGTAGGCAAGGATGACAACATACACTAAGACTGAAGAATATGGATAAAATCTACAAAACCTTAAAATGCATGGCCTCATTCACCTAAAACAGAATTCATAAGACTTAAATACGCCTGGATAATTCCCATACATGCCCTTCACTGGAAGATGAATCTACCATGGCATCATCAGGGAACAGAACCATTTAAGCAGGAAATTTTCCTTTAATATATTTCATCTAAAAATAAAAGCTTAGGGACTTCCCTGGTAGTCCAGTGGTTAAGAATCCACATTCCATTGTAGGGGATGCAGGTTCGACCTTTGGCTGGGGAACTAAGCCCACATGCTGTGGGGTAACCCGGGCTGAGAAGATGCACACCGAAAAGAAAGATCCCGCAGGTGCCACAACTAAGACCCGATGCAGCCGAAAAAGTTAAACAGTTTTCTACTTAGGAAAAAATTCAAACGTTAAAAACTCAATTTAAAAAAGGCTTAGATAAATTAGATAAAGGCTTAATGTGTATGGGTATGCAATGAGAGGGAAGAGAAAGAAGAAGGAAGCAAGAGAAAACTCAGAGGCAAAGGATATCTTTGAAGAATTTCTTTCTGTTTTATCTCATTTTTAAAAGAGAAGAAGCTGGCCTTATAAAACGGCATTCTTGAATTGTTCATTGAACAAATATTTATTGGCTGCCTAATGTACGGTGAGGACCATTCTAGTCACTATTCTACCTACTAAACATAACATTTAAGTTAAGAATTTCCCACATCTGATCATGTATTGCTTTATCTAAACTTTGTCATGTAAAGGTTTTTTCAAAGCATAATAAAAGTGACAATTGACTTTACTACAAAATTACCCTAGTATCATTTCAGATCAGGAAAATCCTGCTCACAAAGAATGCACACTGTATTCACCTTCCCCTGAAGAGTGGTCACTTCTACCTTCAGGGGCCCTGACTTTTTGCTGGAGAGGAACTAGCCCCATGTCACCAACAAATGCTATTAGGAGCCAGCCTTCTATAACTGAATGAAAGAAGATGCATGAAAGGGAGACTGTGATAGAGACATTGGTACAATGGAGTATTTGGCAAGGAGTTTTGCAATGTGATTAACTTGGGGATCTTTCCTCTTAGCCCAACAATAAGAAAAATTTGTGCTTATAAGTGGAATTTGACACTGGATCTCTGGGTTAGGGAAGCAAGGGGGCGGGTCTGAACTCTGTTGAATGAGAGACAGCCACTACTCAGCTAAGGCAAATTGTCATCAGTCTGACAACAATTGCAACATCTTCCAATTTAGCAAAAGAAGTCACAAATCTGGACCATTATATGAAATACTCCCATTTTAAGCACTAGCATCTAATAATAAAAAAATTTTATGATTCTTGTGGGTCAAATAAAGCACATCTGCCATGAAAAGTCGCTGACCATTTTGTAAATTCCACAATAGAAGACTCTGCTGATCTCCAAGCCTCACGAAAGCAAAGAGCATACCTGTCTTTTCTACCCCCATAATCCCTGTCCTAGTTTGCTACCTTGCATTGTAAATGCTACCTAGAAAACTGAGTGACTTCTTCCTTCTGAATTACTTGATATCAGGAGTTAACCCAGGCTTTAATGAGTGTGTTCCTGTCCTCCTGACTTCTGCTCTAACGATGGCACTGGCATCTGCTGGAGAAGATGGCAGTGCAAGAACATCCAACCAAAAACCTAAATCTGCCACACACCAAGTAGGGGAGATGCTCTTTCAAAAGATACAGAACATCTTTGGGGATTTTCTTGTGACAAGTGAACAGATACCTGACTTCATGATGGAAATGTTTTGGTCTTCTTCCAAGGTTTGCTTTCAATTTATTAGTGGCAGTATGAACCTAAGCGAGTCATTAACCTTCTTTTAAATCCCCGCCCCCCCGCTCCCACAACTGGAGTATAGTTGATTAACAATGTTTGTTAGTTTTAGCCTTTAGAGTCTGTCTCAGTCTGTAAAATGGGAATAAATAATAATTCCCTCCCAGGATTGTTGGGAAGATTAAACGAGCTAGTATGTGTCCAGTGCAGTTTGTTTTAGAGGGTCACACAGAAGGGAACTGCAGGGTTTGGCTTCTAATCAATATAGCAGCCAAATGCCACAGTGTTCAACCATGAATATAGAGCTGCCATCTGGGTCAGTCCTCCCATCTCTCTGCTTTCCCAGTCACAATCTCACTTGCTTTCTTGGATCTCCACTGGGTGTTATGGCCCTGTTCTACTTCCTATGCTGCTGCTGCTAAGTCGCTTCATTGCTGCTATGTGCAACCCCACAGACAGCAGCCCACCCAGCTCTCCCATCCCTGGGATTCTCCAGGCAAGAATACTGGAGTGGGTTGCCATTTCCTTCTCCTATGCATGAAAGTGAAAAGTCAAAGTGAAGTCGTTCGTGTCTGACTCCTAGCGATCCTGTGGACTGCAGCCTACCAGGCTCCTCCATCCTTGGGACCTTCCCGGCAAGAGTACTGGAGTGGGTTGCCATTGCCTTCTCCGTCTACTTCCTATACATCTTTTTAATAATAGAGGCAGCTTATCAATGGGATTCCAAAAATCTTTGTTTGTGTCTAACATTTTAAGTTTGGTTGTTTCTGAAAAATGTTTTGAGTAACTGTTTCAGGTTGTTGCTTTTACATCCAAGCCTATCAGCAGAGATGGCTGTGGATTCAGTCTGCATCTTAGGACTGACATTGCCTTGACTGGAGAATTGTAAAACAACACACACTTGATCATCATATTATCTCCATTCACAATTTTTACAATTCTGCCTCTTCCTCCCCCTCCTCCTCCTCCTCTTCTTCGATTGTAAAAATACAGGGGCTTTCCAGTTATTTGCATATACTCAGAATGGTAAACGTAACTGATAGATCTAAAAATACTATGAAAAAAAAAATCAGACTATTTCATGTACCGTGAAACAAGAAGCCTTAGTCTGAAAGCTCCTGGTTACATGAATTAGGATCACAATGGAAAGGGTCTTCTCCAGATCTTCCCTCAAGCAGGGAATAACCCAAATTGCAGCAGTTTGGTGGTATGGTCGCCTTTCCTTCATGTGCCCAGTGCTGTTTGGGAGGCTAAGGTTATGATTTAAAAAATGGCAAACAGAGTCCCTGCTCATATAGATTTTGCTTTGTAATTAACTTGTTATTTATATGCTTCCCCCATACCTCAGTTGGTAAAGAATCCACCTGCAATGCAGGAAACCCCAGCTCAATTCCTGGGTCAGGAAGATCCCCTGGAGAAGGGATAGGCTACCCACTCCAGTATTCTTGGGCTTCCGTTGTGGCTCAGCTGATAAAGAATCTGGCTACATTGGGAGAATGGCACTGAAACATGTATAATATCATATGTGAAATGAATCCCCAGTCCAGGTTCGATGCAGGATACAGGATGCTCGGGGCTGGTGCACTAGGGTGACCCAGAGGGATGGTATGGGGAGGGAGGTGGGAGGGGGTTTCAGGATGGGGAACATGTGTACACTCGTGGCAGATTCATGTTGATGTTTGGCAAAACCAATACAATATTGTAAAGTAATTAGCCTCCAATTAAAATAAATAAATTTATCTTTGAAAAAAAAAGAATCTGTCTGCAATGCAGGAGATCTGGGTTCAATCCCTGGGTTGGGAAGACCCTCTGGAGAAGGGAAAGGCTACCCACTCCAGTGGGAGTGGAGAATTCCATGGACTGTGTAGTCCATGAGGTCACAAAGAGTTGGATATGACTGAAACCTATGAAAAGAGAGATTATTTAATTTTCAAAGATGCAAAAGAAAATAAGTATCAGCAATATTCCCACATTACTGAGTAAATGTCCATCAGAGCGTGAGAGAGAAACATCCAAACTGGGGATTCAGAAGTTGGTTATTTGCAAGCTTTTTTGTCCTTTATGACTCTCAGCTTCTTCATTTCTAAAACAGGAAGGAGCAGGGGTGATGTTATGCCCTCTGACATGCCCAGGCTACATCACAGGGTATGTGTGAGAATCTATTGAGGCAATATATGTGAAAAGTGCTGTGAAAACTGGAATCAATTACTATAGAAAGTTCAAGCATTGCTATACATAGAGCGGGTAAATACATAGGAATTGCTGACAGACTTAAAAGTTCTTATTTTCCTCTTTTTGGAGCTCTCAATTGATATCAGCTTCCTCACCAGGGGCCATATTTAGAAGTAGTCACTTCAGGCAGAAACTTGAGCTAGGGTCTTGGAGCAGAAAGAACCACCCCCTTCAACGCTGTGCCTAAGAATGACCTCACATGCATTTGGGCAGCTGCCAATCAATCATACGATCAATCGTATGGTTCTCATCTCAACATGTGTGTGGTTCATGAAATGTTCACTGGGCTCCAGCGAACACCCCCTGGGAGCTTCCTCCCCGCTGATTCTGAGGAGATTAATCTGCCTATGGCCAGGAAGAATGAACGCACTGAACTTTCTCCTTGGTTGTGGGGAGAGAGTAAGACTCTTGGTTGTAAGTAGGAACTGACTTGATGATTGTGCTCATCTCTGGAAATCTGCTATCCTGATGC